>CM035427.1:157297885-157442885 GCA_020310875.1 Ceratopteris richardii | reverse complement strand
AATTGTAGTAGGTGATGAAGCTATGCCTATTCCAAGATCCAAAGGAGGACCTACACAAGAGGAGACAGATAAGCTCACACTTTGGTGCACAACGGATGCTCAAGCAAGGTCGTACATACTAAACTCTATCTCTGACTTTCTATTACTACATATTAGAGGATGCAAGGCATCTCAAGAGACTTGGGATGCCCTCGAGACTTTCTTTTCTGCTAGTACCAAAGCAAGAAAGAATCATGTTTGGAATGAGTTCAACCAAATGAAGAAGACACCTAAAGAAACAATCACAGAGTTTGTTACCAAGGTCAAGGAGGTTGCGAATCAGTTAGCATCCATTGGAGAGCTGATTGAAGAAGAGGTCATCATGAGGCAAATTCTCAACGGCATTCGTAGTGATAAGCAATGGCTATCCTTCACGACGGCTTGTGATCTCATCATGGATGTGCAAACTCCAGACTTCAACATGTTTCTTGGACAAATCTTCAATCAAGAAGCCAACAATAGCATAAAGGAAGGTAACTCTTATCATGGTAATTCAACTAGTGCTCTATATGCAGATAAGAAGGATAAGAAGTAGAAAGGCAAGAAGAAGGAAGAAGAGACTTCTCAAGCCAACTTTCAAGCAAGAGCAAGTGGAAAGGGAAGAAGAAAGGACCAAAGCAAGACAAAACCAAAGGTCAGAATGTTCAACCTTGTGCCATATGCGATAAGACCAACCACACCACTCAGAATTGCTGGTTCAATGGGAAGACCCAGGAAGGAAGTGGAAGAGGTGGATATGGCATCAATAGAGGCAGAGGTGGACACAACTTCAACAATAACAATAGAAGCTATAATAGAAGGGACTACAACAATTATTCAGAAGATCAACCACATGAAGACTCATTGCTTCTTATGAATCTAAGCCACAAAGAAGGTAAAGAAGATGATCATTTGTTCTACATAGATTCAGGATGTTCGAATCATGTTGCAAGCAACATTGCTCTTCTATCTGATTTGGAAAGTCCAAAGCATAGACATGAAGTGCAAACAGGGGATGACACGAAGCACAATGTGGAGAAGATTGGTAATGTCAAAGCTTCCAATGGCAAGAGAAACATTCTGAGTAAGGTTCTCTATGTACACACTATCACTAAAAACCTAAGAAATGTATAAGGCTTGCAAGTTAGGTTCACCCAACATGGAGCTTTTGTGGAAGATCCATGTCAAGTCTTCAAAAAGATAGCCCGAGGTGAGAAGCATGGTAGGCTCTTTACTTTTGAAGTAGGAGAAACCAGGAACATAGCTCTATTCAACTTTGGGTCTCAAACCCTAAGTTAGCTTGAACTGTGGCATTACACACTTGCTCATGTGAATGAAAGAACCTTGAAGGATATATGCAAGGATCAAAGTGTTCTAGGACGGCCGAACATATCAAAGCAACACATGATCAACAGGTGTGATGCATGTCAGATTGGGAAGGCACAAAGAAAACTATTCAACCACAAAGGGTACATCAACAACAACTTATTGGACTTAGTACATACAGATGTATGGGGACCAAGTCAAGAACCTTCATTGGCAGGATCAAGGTATTATGTCTCATTTATTGACGACCATAGTAGATGGACTGTTCTATACTTTATCAAGAGTAAGAATGAAGTGTTTGATTGCTTCAAGAATTATCTTGCACATGTGGAGAATCATACAGGTAGATCATTAAAGAAGCTTAGATCTGATGGAGGGGGAGAATACTTCTCCAAAGAGTTTGATGAGTTCTTGCAAGACAAAGGTATCAAAAGGGAAGTGACTACTAGGTACTTTCCTCAACTAAATGGAATTGCAGAGAGGAGAAACAAGACATTGGTTGGATCAGCACGAACAATGCTTGAAGAGAAGAAGTTGCCACATTATCTATGGGCAGAAGCTATTTCAACTGTTGTGTACCTTGTCAATAGACTACCATCCAAATCACTTCAAGGTATGACTCCTTATGAAGCATGGCATGGAAGAAAACCTAGTCTTGGACATTGGAAGGTTTTTGGTTGTTTAGCTTATGTTCATGTACCATCACAAATAAGAGGTAAGCTAGATGAACCAGGTCTGAAGTTTTGGACTTTCAGACAATGAGTTTAGGTTTCTAGGGTCCCAACACTAGAAAGTCTGACCAAACTTTGAAAGAACCACAGAACCAAAGCATTTCGAAACAAGTAGTGTTAGAGGAAGGTAAGTCCTAGCATTGGTTAAGCAAATCGCAAATTCAATTACCATTGGGTGCATTGTTGGAATCAATCCTGGCATTTAAAGAGAAGCTAATGGAACATTTACAAAAGGAACAAGCTCTGAACCAGTTCAAGGAAGTAATTGTTGGTATGGTCAAAGAGGTGTCAAACGAAATGGTGGACTATGCAATTCTGACTATTACAATATGGTACAGAAATAAAGTTATTCGAAAAGTGCTAGTTGATGGAGGATCCAGTATTAATATTGCATCTGCAACCACTGTTGACAAATGGGTTGGGCCAGCATTGAACCTGTATCATTTTTTGTTCAAATGGAAGATCAATCCAGAGTACAACCATTGGGACTCATAGGGATATTTCGATCGAAATTTCTCGTGTAGTTTTTCCCATTAGTTTTGTAGTGCTAGAACTCAAAGGTAAGAATCTCAACTATAATTTACTATTGGGAAGGCCATGGTTGAGGAACACTAAAGTGAGGCAGAATTGGGCCACCAAAATCATCACTTTTTGGAGAGGACATGCTAAATTTTCAATCCAATTGGAAGATGAACAACTTTTCCTTCTGAAAAATAAACCCATACTTGCGGAGTGACCACACATACTTGAATGACTCAAAGAGGATGAGGAGCAACAATTTTTAGAAGTTAATCAAGATTTACTTTCATTTGGTGTGGTAGATGTTGAACCAGTAATTAGTTTAGTCTGTGGCAGTATGGCAACATCTATCTGTATTGAGTTGTCGGATCAAGATTTAGATAAAGATGTAGACCCTATCATCAAAGATCCGATGGAGCAAGGAACAATATGTGTTGAAGAAGATCTCCTCAAAGTAGTTAATTTGGGCACAACAGAAGAACCACAAATGATGAGGATTTGTGCGAGGCTCTCTTCCAAATTCTAGATTTCCCTTATTGCTTTGTTGAAAGAATTTTTGGAATTTGGGGCCCTAAGATCTTCCAATACTAACAACCTAACACACTTAATTAAACAAGATGATAAGTGAGAGATAAAAAGAAACTTGAGACAAGAATAATTAATGTAAGCAAATTGCTTACTCACTAATGTAGATGGCCGAATTACAAAATGGGAGTACTACTCAACCATATGATGGTGCACTCACTAGATGGAAGTATAGACTGGAGGATGATGATGTACATAATTCAGATTATGCTGTTATAATTTGAGTGTGTGTGAAGCATATGAGCAATGGAGTGAACCTAACCTCTTAAGAAAGTGCAACAAATTTGAAAATCAGAAAACCCTAATTTTGAAATTAGGGTCCAAACTTGTAAAATACTCCTTGCTCCAAGAGAATAGTCTCCTCTACTATGGAAGCATCAACTCAAGAAGTGACTCCTCCTTCATTGTCCAAAAGTGTTCCCTTGATGTCTCTTATATAGCTTTGGTCCCCATCTCAAAAAAAATAGCGATCGCAATTCAAAAAAGCTGCTATCGTAGGATTTTTAAAAACTTATCACAAAAATTTGCTTTTCATTGGATTTAAAATTATATCACTATTTTTAATAGTGCTTTATTTTTGGATCGCTAGAATTAGCTGCTTTTGCCATCCACTAATAATATAACCTAGCTTTTTGTGTTTTGTACATCAAGAACCTCAGAAATATGCATACCATCATTTTAGGGTAGAAACTAGGGTTTGAGTTTTCTCCTAATTCTGACCTCTGATGACAGAATGAAGCATATCACTAGATAGCTCTCATGAAACTCTATCTATCTAGCCTAAAAAAGTTTTACCCAAAATGTACAAAAACATGGCTAAGTCCTAAGTTGGATTGCTGGATATGGACCATATGTACATTGATTTCCAACAATCCCTCCTTTAATGTCATATTGGTACAAGATTCAATAATCTGCACATCTTCTCATGACTATCTCTAATCAATGCTTTGGTAAATATATCTGCAACATTCTCACTAGAAGGAACATAAACCAGCTCAATGTGCTTCTTTGCTATCTTTTCTCGAATATAGTGGTAGTGAACCTCTATATGTTTTGCCCTTGCATGATGCACTAGATTCTTTGCTATAGCTATTGCATTCTGGCTATCTAAAAATATCTGAATGGGTTCATGTACTCTTACATCTAGATAGCTGAAAATCTTCTGCAACCATACTGACTCCAAAGTAGTTGTAAATGTTGCATGATATTCAACTTCACATGATGAAGTTGCAATAGTGGGTTGTCTCTTTGAAAGCCATGAGATAAGACAATCTCCAAGATAAAAACAAAAAACCAGTAGTACTTCTTCTAGTGTCTTTATCACCTACCCAATCAGAATCTGAAAATCCTTTTAGTAACAAATGTGTAGATTTCAAGATTACCATAGCATAATTTGACGTTCCCTTCAAATATCTGAAGATCCACTTTATTGCTTTCCAATGTAACATTGTCGGACTATGCATGAACCTTGATACTTAAGAAACTGGAAACTGTATATCTGGACGTGTATTACAAAGATATATCAAGCATCCAACTGCTTGATAATATAAAGTAGCATCAAATGATTCTTCATCTGCTACTATTTGTAAAGACGTGTTCTGATCCATAGATGTCTGCATAGTTTTAGCTTCAGTCATCTAAAACCTTTCTAATAGTTTCTCAATGTAGTTTTGTTGTGTCATATAGATACACTCATCTTTAAACAAAAATTGAATCCCAAGATAATAATGCAAGATTCCTAAATCATTTACATCAAATGTCTGCTTCAATTGTTCTTTGAACATCTGCAAATCTTCATCTCTGGGACCTAAGAATATAATATCATCCACATAAATGATTGCTATAATCAACAAACCTGTTTTAGCTTTGACATAAAAGGTTGGAGCTGCATCTCAGTTATGGAAACCAATGGATAAAAGATATGTGTGTATCTTTTCATGCCATGCTCTAGGTGCATGTTTTAATCCATACAAAGCTTTTATAAGCTTACATACTAAGTGTTCTTTTTTTTCTTCAAAACCTTCTAGCTACTAAATATATACATCTTCATGTAAATCCCCACTTAGAAAAGCAATCTTTATGTCAAGTTGATATACATTCCAATCAAAATGTGCTGCTAAAGCAAGTATTTACCTAATTACTATCATCCTAGAGGTAGGAGCAAATGTCTCATCATAATCAATACCTTTTTGTTGTGCATATCCTTTGACAACTAATGTTGCTTTGTACCTATCAATAGTACCATCTGCTTTCCGTTTGATTTTGAAGATCCACTTTACACCTATAGCTTTCTTTCCCCACATAGCTGCCAAGTTTGATTCTTATGAATAGTATCAATCTCTTCTTGCATAGCTTTTCTCCAAATAGGAATATTAAGTTTAACACATGCAGGTTCATCTTCAACTATTGTGAGTGCTAAAATATCATGAATCTCAAAGTCTTCAGCAAGACTTACATAATCTTTTTGTTGTTGTTGTCTAATCTGACTCCTTGTTCTTCGTAAAAAAGTCTTTATACCACTATCTTTCCATGTCTGATATAACCAAATAGGCGTATCCTTAAATAGTGGTGATACTCTTTCTGACTCTTTAGTCTCCACTGGTTTTGGAACTTGTCCTTCTGAGGTACTAGGACTTTCTGGAACTCTAGTACTTTCTTCCATTTCTGGAACTAAAGTCTCATGTGGAACTGAATCTGTAGTAGGTTGCGGAATTCCTCTTTCTTCAATCCTAGGAATTTTAGCTCCCTCCTAATATGGCTAAACATGTACATCCAAATTCCATCTAAAAAATCCATAATCATTTTCACTAATGAACTCTGGAATTTATGCTTCTTTATCATATATCTTATTTTCAGCAATATATGCATTGCGTGAAAGGATAACTTCACCTGTCTCTGGAACATAAATCCTGTATCCTTTACTTTCAACAAGATATCCAATAAAAACAGCTTCCTTGCTTTTACATCTAGTTTGCCACAATCCTTTTTCTCAATACGAACATAAGATAGTGATCCAAATACTCTAAAATAGCTCACATTAGGTTTTCTCTTCCATACTGTGCTTCATAAGGAGTAATTACCTTTAAATCTTTTGTAGAAGACCTGTTCAAAATGTGATTTGTTGTACGTACTGCATCAAACCAGAATTTTGGTGAAAGCTTCTTGGATGCCATCATGCTCTGCATCATCTCGACAAGTACTCTATTCTTTCTTTCTGCAACACCATTCTTTTGAGGAGTATAAGCAATAGGAAGGTGTCGAGTAATATCTTTTTCTTCAAGAAATATCTAAACTCATTTGAAAAGTATTCTCCACCTCTATCACTTCTGAGAATCTGGATAGTTGACTAACTTTCAGTTTCAACCATAGCTACAAATTTCTTGAACATTGGAAATTCTTCTGACTTCAACTTAAGACCATAGATCCATGAATATCTTGTAAAATCATCATCATAGGAAACAAAATACCTAAAACCTTGCATAGAGTCTGCTCTCATAGGTCCATTCACATCTGAATGTATTATCAGCAATTTCCTGGTAGCTGTAATATGACCATGCTTCTTGAAAGGTAGTTTATGCATTTTACCTTCAAGACATCCTTCACATATATCTGAATCATCTGGTAGCTCGAATGAGATACAGTTGAGAGCTCCAAAACTAATATGTCCAAATCTTTCATGCAATAACTTCATATCTTCCGCCGGTAATGAAGATTTGACAGCATATGCTTGACTGATTTTTGACAAAATAAAAATCCATCCTTTGTGCTCACCTTGCAAAATACACTTCTCTTCTTTGTGTGACAAAATCTCACAAAGATCTCTTTCAAATACAACTTTGTAACCATCACCTAAAAATGCAAATATAGATAGCAGATTCTTCTTGATATTAGGTACATATAAAACATCTGAAATCTGAAAATTACCACCATCTCTTGACTTTAGAGTTACTGTACCTATTCCTACAACATCCAAATCATTGCCATTTGCAATAGTAACTCTTCTACCTGAAGAATAGGAAAGAGAAGAAAATACTTCTCTACATCCTCTCATATGCTTGGTAGCACCTGAATCAAATATCCAAGGATCTGCTGAAAGAACTTGTAAAGCTGCCTGATCAAAAGAGACTTCCTCAGTGACGATACAAGCATAAGAATCACCTTGAGATTTCCCTTTTTTATCATCTTCTACAACATTACCTGATGCCTTTTTCTTTTTTGCTGCAATCCTTTTCTGACAAACTGCTATAAAATGTCCAGGTTTCTTGCAATAGTGACATAATGCTTCCTTCTTCTTTGAAGAATTCTCTTTAGTTGTAGTAGAAACAGAATATGAAGTCGAAAGTAAAGGGGCTTACTTTCCTTCTTGGATTGGTTTTCCTTCTTATCCTTCTTCTTCTTTTTATCCTTTGATGAAGACGAAAGTGCTTCTTCATTCTCGTTCATTCCCTTCAACTGATCTTCATCTTGAAGTAGCAAGAATTCTAACTCTTCACATGTAATATCTCTTTCTCTTGTTGTAAGAGTAAGGGTAGTAATAAAAGAGCAATATGAGATAGGAAGTGAATTAATCAGCGTATTTACCATTTCTTCATCAGATATCTCAACTCCTACATTTAGAAGTTGATCTCTCAAGTCAATGAGCTTTGTAATGTGGGTTTGAATTGTCTCACCAGCCTTCATCCTTGTGTTTGCTAGTTGTCTCCTCCAGTGAGCTTTCCTATCAGGATTTGTGCTCTGAAAAAGATTCTCAAGCTTTAACCAAGTTTGTCTAGAACTTCTGCAAGATCTGATTTGTGGAAGAATACGCTTTCTGGCACTCATCGCTATGAATGAGAGAGCTAAAGCATCTCTAGCATCCCATCTTGCTTGTTCTTCAGTAGGAGGAACTCTGGGTAAGGACCTACATGTGACTCTGGATGTAGAAGTGGTTACCTCTTCTTCAGTTGGTTCTTGATGAGTTGTGATTGCAACACCAGTTCCTCTTGAAGTTGATGTATCCTCCTCTTTGCCTTCTCGTCTTGGTCTTGATAAGGCTCCATTGACGATACTCTATAAATCCCTTGTCACTAACAAATTCATCATCATGAAACTCCACATAGGATAATTTGACGATCCTTCTAACTTGTCCTCAATCTCAATTCTATACTCACTCATCTAAACTAAGTGTGTATGTCAATTATGCTCTGATACCAAGTGTTGGAATTTGGGGCCCCAGGATCTTCCAATACTAACAACCTTTGAGCATACACACTTCATTAAACAAGATGAATAATTACAAAATGGGAGTACTACTCAACCATATGATGGTGCATTCACTAGATGGAAGAATAGACAAGAAGATGATGATGTACAAAATTCAGATTATGCTGTTATAATCTGAGTGTGTGTGAAGCATATGAGCAACGGAGTGAACCTAATCTCTCAAGAAAGTGCAACAAATCTGAAAATCAGCAAACCCTAATTTTGAAATTAGGGTTCAAAAACCCTAAAATAGAATATAGGATTAACTTAAAAATGGCTGCTCCAAACTTGTAAGAAACTCCTTCCTCCAAGAGAATAGTCTCCTCTTCACCTCTCCTTAGCATCCAAAGCTTCAAAACTCCAAAATTGACACTATGGAAGCATCAACTCAAGAAGTGACTCCTCCTTGATTGTCCAAAAGTGTTCCCTTGATGTATCTTATATAGATTTGGTCCCCATCTCAAAAAAACAGCGATCGCAAATCAAAAAAGCTACTATCGTAGGATTTTTAAAAACCTATTGCAAAAATTTGCTTTTTGTTGGATTTAAAATTCTATCGCTATTTTTAATAGTGCTTTATTTTTTTATCACTAGAATTATCTGCTTTTGCCATCCACTAATAATATAACCTAGCTTTTTGTGTCAAGAACCTCAGAAATATGCATACCATCATTTTAGGGCAGAAACTAGGGTTTGAGTTTTCTCCTAAAACTGACCTTTGATGACAGAATGAAGCATATCACTAGATAACTCTCATGAAACTCTATCTATCTAGCCTAAAAATGTTTTACCCAAAATGTACAAAAAAATGGCTAAGTCAGTTGAATTGCTAGAGATGGACCATATGTACATTGATTTCCAACAAGAATATAAGGATGTGCTTGCTTGGACCTATGCGGATATGAAAAGCCTTGACTCTATAAGCATAAAATTTTACTTAATCTAGATGCAACTCTGATTATGCAGCAAAGATACAAGATGAACCCCGATTTTGTAGAACAAGTAAAGCACGAACTAGACTTACTAATCAAGGTGGGATATATTGTCCCTATTGAAAATTTGGAGTGGGTATCTCCAATAGTGGTCATACCAAAGAAAAACAAGTAGCTATGGATTTGTATAGATTACCTGAAGTTGAATGCAACTACTACCTCGGACTCCTTCCCACTACCATTTTTCCATAGCATGCTAGATGAAGTCGTAGGATGGGAAATGTACTCCTTTTTGGATGGATTTAGTGGGTACAATCAGGTTTGTATGGTAGAAGACGACATTCCAAAGACAATGTTCATCACTAATTGGGGAGTATTCCCTTGCACGATGATGTGGTTAGATTGTGGAATGCTCCCAGTACCTTTCAAAGATGTATGTAGCAGATCTTCGCACTGTACTTAACTTCATTCATGTGGATCTTTTTAGATGATTTCTCTATTTCTCAATGAATTGTGGCTCATTTGGAACATTCACGAGCATGTTTTGATGCTTGTCAAAAAGTATGACTCTATCTTAATCTGAATAAATCAGCCTTTACTGTCAAATGTTGCAAATTGCTCAGCCATATAATTTCTCGTGATGGTATCGCAATAGACCCAAATAAGATCAAGGTTATTTTGGAGACTCCAGCACCAAGAAATCTTAAAGAAGTTTTTGTGATTCTTAGGTGAGGTATGGTGGCATGGATGTCATTTATGTAGTCTAGCCCATATTGCAATCCCATTAAGCTCTGGACTGGGTGGAACCTTTCCATGTATTCATGGATACTTCAGATAAGGCAATAGGAAGTATGCTTGTGCAAAAAGAAGGATAAAATTGGTTCTGACCTGTGTATTATGCCAGGAAAAGTTTGACCTCTCCAGAACAGGACTACTCTATTACAGAACGTGAATGTCTGGCCTAATCTATTCTATTAAGAAAATTTAGCATTATTTATTAGGGAAATCATTCACTTTTGATGTCGATCATAGTGCACTCCTATATCTGGTGAAACAATAGAATCTGGTATGCCGACTTACCCGATGGGTCTTATTACTACAAGAGTTTGAATATGATATTGTTCATAGGCCAGGATCTAGTCATGCAATTGCTGATTTCTTCTAAAAGCGGATGTCTTTGCGGTTGCAGAAATTGAAGAGTCTCCATAGATGTTCCTTAGTTGGTATGAGGAAATGCAGAGTTTTTTGGAAAATAGAGTTGCACCCTCTCATTCACAGCTAGCAGCACGGAAGAAGCTAGGACTCCGGAGCTTCCAATTTACAATTATAATGGGACAACTATATCATAAAGACCCTACTGGTGTATGGATGTGTTGTGTGCCTGTGCACAAAGTTTCTATAGTAATTCAAGAGGCATATGTTGGGGAATTTTGAGGACACTTTAATCATTCAATTAGGATTCAAAAGATTTAGCAGGCTGGACTTTGGTGGCCTACAATGTATGCAGGCATGCTTATTGCCGTACAGAACTATGATCCTTGTTAGCATACCAGAGAACCACGGGACAACCATCATTTTCCATTGCAACCAATCCTCCCATTGGAGCCATTTCAAAAGTGGGGCCTAGATTTCATTGGTCCTATTAAACCCCCTACAACGTCATATTGGAGCACTACACATTTTGACTTGTACTGACCACTACACACAATGGGCAAAAGCATGGGCTACCCTGAATGCTACAATGAGGATAGTGGCTAAGAAGCTCCAATATGAAATTTCCCCGCAGTTTGGTTTGCCTTTAGAACTAGTGTCTGACCATGGCACTCATTTTTTGAACCAACTCATTTCAAAATTAATTGTGGAATATCAAATTAAACACAAATTCAACTCACCAAATTATTTAAGAGCCAACAATCTAGCAAAAATTGTGAATTAGGTTCTTCTGCATATGTTGCAAAAAATGCTTTTGGACTCTACAAATCAATGGGAACACATACTTCCTATGATACTATGGGTGTATCAAGCCTCCTATAAAGTCTCCATCAGAAGTACATCTTTTAAACTCTTCTGTGGACAAGAAGCAATTCTTCCATTTGAATTTGTGGTACCCAGTCTATGGATTACAGTGTGGAAATGGTTACTTCTAAAAGTATTTTTTGCCTATAGAGTGGACAAGTTGCAATACCTGGAAGAAAATAGATATGCTAGTTTCTTGTTACTTTAGGAAGTGCAAAATTGAAATAACAAATGGCATGACCGAAATTTACGGACCCGAAATTTTTAGCCCGGTGATCTAGTACTATATTTCCACTCAAAAATGAAAAGAAAAATGGGCAAGCTAAAGTTCTAGTGGACATATCTGTTTTGAATTCATGAATTATGCGGACCAACTTCTTTTTGGCTTGCTACATCATTCGGAGAACTTTTACCTTTGATCATTAATGGGTCAAAGTTGCAACCCTACCAATCCTCTGGCTAGTGATCCAATTATTTGAAAAATAAAACATAAATAAATAAATATGAATATCCTATGACGTGCAAAATTGGAAGAGTCGACATGCAATATTTTACGAGTAATCAACAACAGTGGGTGGTTGTCTGATTCATATTTGATTCCCTTATTATGATGGTCTTCATCCTAATATGCATGATAAGCACATAGCCGATGGATTAAAGACAATATATGTGGCAATCATGATGCATAGCTGATGCTCACAACTCATATTGGCAAACAATATAAGGCGGCGAACTTTCCTTAATCTAGGTTATTTGGTGAACAAGCAAACAAAGTGCTCTACAAAGTCGAATTCTCACGCACACTACAACAAAACTATTAGATCAGCGATGGCGGTCAAGTTCTCTTATGTGCACCTGCTGAATATCCCATATTGCCTCTCACAATAGCAAGCGAGCTGGTTTAAGTGTCATGGATTGCTTCAAGTTGCACTTATGGATTGGCGTAGCATCCAACCACATCCTCTCTCAAAGGAGATAGTGCATGATAAAGGTCAACAGATAGATGGCAATGACCTCAACACACCATAGGTCTATCTATGAATTGGATAGGGAGAATCCTTCCAAATATCACCAGAAGTGATTGCAAAATGGCTGCATGTAGCAAACGAGGGAATAACAATAGTTACCAAAATTGTTGATGTAGCAGAGATAATCTATGTCCTTGGAAGACCATGTTTTGGAGAATACAAGTTCTCCCAACTTGTGGATAACAACCCACTGAATCTAGGACTGCTATTCATGTCCATGATCATCAATGTGCAGGCAAAGCACTACGGAGTATCCCAAGAACTTTATTCGATGGTAAAAAGAATTTGCAAAGACACAAGTAAACTGGATGCGGTGGATCTTCCGAAAAATGAAGAAGGAGATTGAAAGGCTCTGCAGAAGGACAGGTTGAGCGGTGAATGCTACATTGGATACCAAAGTAGGAGTACTTTTCTCCGTACTTATCCTTGCTAGCCCTCTTTCTTGCCTAGAGAATGCACCATTGTTATGGTAGAAGTGTTCCTACAAGCCCTCAAAAAGCGAACCACAGAAAGAAAGCCTATTGTAGGGACTTCCAATTATCAAGAGACAAGTGACAGGGATGCAAAAGAAGAAGCTCAGAAAACCAAGTGGAAGAGGATCGTCGTAGGAGGGAGGAAGAGATTGCATGGAAGCAAGAAGAGGACCGAAAAGTAGAAGAAGAAGAAGTGAGGAGGAAAGGAGTAGAAGTAGAAAAAACAAGGAGGAAAGAAGAAGAAGAAGAAGAAGAAGAAAGGTTCCAGAGAGCGGAAGCTGAGGTGGGAAGTGGAATGCCTTTGGAAGCAAAGAGTGGAGATGGGCCAAAATGCAAAGAGTTCCCAAAAACTTTCGGTACTACCTACTTTTAGCTCATCTAACCTTATAGACAAATGGAAGAAAAAGGATGGAAGGGTCAAGCTGCCACTAGTATAATGACACATCATATCCATGGATGTTCCTGCATGAGCCCTACAAGCCTGAGTATATCGGTGATATGGCCAGGGCCATCCATTGTACAACATTTTGTATGGAAGAATTACAAAAGAAATATGAGTCTTTAGTTGAGCGAAAACAAGAATGGTTAGAAGAAAGGAAGGGTATGGGTGCTGAAATCAGCCACCTAAGGAAAGAAATCGATGAATTCCAGAACAACCCAAGAAATAAAGATAATGTTGCTCATGAAGAACTCATCGAGGAGCTAAATGAAGCTTTAGAGGACAATACCAACCTCAAAGTGGATTGAGAAGAGAAGTCAAAGAGAATAGAATAGTTGCAAGCATAAGTCGAGTAGAGATCCAGGGCACTATAGAAGTTGAAGAAAAATAATAAAGAATTATCTACCAAACTCCAAAAGGAAGAAAAGAAAGTTCAATGGCTAAAGAAAAAGATCAATAATCAATTGGATGAAATCTCCCAGAGGGAGGCTTTAGCAAACTCAGAGGAAAAACTAGAAGTGCAGAACTCGGAGTATACTAAACTTTGAGAAAAATTTTGTATTGTGCAGGAAGGGTATGTTAGGAATTATGGATTTCAAAAAGTAGCTAGCGGAGTGGAAGGATAGATATGTTGATGCCAATACTATTCTGGAAGGAAAAGGCACAACGATCGAAGAATTGAAAAGGAATGCAATTATCATGGATCTAAAGCATAAGACAAAGCTAGAAGAGGTGAAGAAATCAAATGAAGAAACTCTTGTAAAATTATGTGATTTAACATTAGCTTTCAATAATATGTTAGATAAAAATCATAATAGAAAGAGGCAACAACAATAAGCTACTATAGTGCGAGTCAGCCGATGTTGGAGCCTAAAGAATTTTTTGTAGAGGAATTGCGGGTAGCAGAAGAAAATATAAAAGAAATGTTTAAGGAGCTTTGGTGGGATATAGAGATAATAATGAATCTTGATCTCCAAAATAATGATGAAGATGATGTATAAATCTTTTTTTTGTACTTAGATCCACCATGTGTGCCAGTGTTAGCAGTTGGAACAGACTGACTCATATTTTGTAACTCATATTTCTTTGTAATAGGAGAAGGGGTTATTATTTGAGATCTGGAACGAACTGACTCATATTTTGTAACTCATATTTCTTTGTAATAGGAGAAGGGGTAACTATTTGAGATATGAAGAGTTATTTTTTGGATTATGGTATCTTGTATATCTAGAAGTTTGGAATGGTGTTACACAGTGGAAGAAGATAACTGTGCGGATTGGAGAGAAGAAGGTGGTGAGACCGGAATTACAGAGAAGTAAAGTCGATCTTACAGAATTGTCCGTGATTGCAAAATGGTCTGTATTACAAAAATAAGTCTAAAAGCAAAATGCAGATATTTGTATAATGTGTTTACAGTGCAATGTATGGTGTTTTATATTGCATTATGGTATCATTTTCAAACTATCTTGTATCATTGAAGTTTGTAAATATTTGTAGAAATATTTTGAATCTTGTGGTGTATGGATTACAATCTAAATTGTGTCAATGAACCTTATGCATATTAAGTGTGCAGTGGTAATTTAAAGGAACAAAAATGCATGTTATGATTATAGTGATGGAATCATAATCCCCATTCTCGAATCTCTTCCTTTGGAGGTGTTGTGTGTTATTCTGATAGCACACCCCAAACAATATCAAAGTTTTGCTTCTACTCTTCGATTGATGATGAAAGGCAATTCAAATGCCTTAGCATTTGAGGAGTTATTCTTTGTTTTGTTGTAGGAATATCAATCTAGGCCGAACAAGTCCATTATGAATGTTGCAGATCAAGCTTTCCTAGCTAGTCAGAAGGGCAAAGGTAAATGGAGCTCATCTACTAGTAAGCAAAAATCTGCTAGTGCTACATAATCAAAGAAGGAAGACAAAGATGAAAAGAAAACATAAAAATAGAAATAATTTTGCAAATATCGGATGGGAAATCATCATATCATAAAGAGTTGTCCAAAATTAGCTGCAAAAGATTCAAAGAAGAAAGAGGCTAGACTGGTTGTTGCAGAGGCCTCTACACCTAAAACAGAGTCTGCTAATCTTGTTCAGAATGAAGAAGGACATTTTCAATTGTATGCAGCTATGACCCATCTTCTCATGAGCAGTGTATGTCTATAATAGACTCCGATGTTTGGTACTTTGATAGTGGAGCAACCAAACATATTACCTCCCATCACAATTTCTTCAGTTCACTTGAGTATGCCCCTACATGGACTAGTGCCACATGCACTAACAACTCCTCTTATCCTGTAATGGGAGTTCGTAAGATCATTCTGACTATTACTCATGGTAGTTCTTTGTTCATAATGATGTCTATGTTCCTATGCAGACACCTTCTTTCAGGAACTACCTTTACTTCATGACTTTCATTAATGATTTCTCTAGGCACGCATGGGTGTATCCATTAAAAGCAAAGTCTGAAGTGTTTATGTGCTTGAAATAGTTTTTGGTTATGGCTGAGAATCTATCATTTTTTACCACCACCATCTTCATTGATAGTCAGAGTGCATTGGTAGTTCTAAGGAACCCTGTGTTCCATACTCGCACAAAGCACATTGAGGTGCATTATCATTATGTCAGGGAGAGGTTCTCTGCTAGAGGGATCAGTTTGGCATAGGTGCCCACACAAGATAACATTGCAAAACTTTTCACAAAGGCTCTGCCTAGGGAGAAGTTTGAAGCTTTCTGCAAAGCTTTGGTCTTCTTTTCTTTTTGGATTGATCTCTTTCCACATAGCTTGGAACTTCCTTATACATGAGTGCAAGCTCCTTGTTCACCGCATCACTCCTAGGGGGATTTGTTGATATATTTAGGTAGTGATGTGTGTGAACACACTTAGGACCATCGGGGCACTTTTTTCCCTCTTTAGGAGGTTTTTTCCCCCAACTTGTATATACACCTATAACCCTTAGGTTACTTATCTTTGTACATTCACTTGGTAATTCATTAAGTGTTGTGTTGTGCTCCTAGGTTCTTCTTCTTCCTTATGTTTTTTGCATGCTTTCATAGAACTCAAACTCCAACAATTACCTTGATCGTATTAATTACATTGGCCTAAGAGCCAACTGATTTATGAACCATAGCTTCCAATTTTTGTGTCTTTCTTCGAAGATTTTTCTCTGTTAAGATTTTTGGCTTTCTCATTCCATTAGGTATGCAAAATAACTAGCATGTAGTGTTGTAGCTCAGTGATGAGTAGCACCTCCTTTAATGTCAATCCGGGAAGACGTGAGGATGGTATGAAGACCTCGAGCAAGTGAAGGCACAAGTGCGTGAGTGAGAAGCACACCAACATGCACACACATACACACACACGCGCACACACATTAAGACAAAGAGTGAGAAGCAATGGAGTTCTTAGATTACTTTCAAAGAGCTCTTACAAGTTCAAATCAATTACCAGCTAGCCTCAAAAATGAGCTCTCTAGCTCTATTTATAGTTTTTGACTAGGTTTTGGCCGTGTCCAGACCTAGTGTCCTGCCTAGTTAAAAATTAGGTTCTCTACCCTATTTGGAGGTTCAAACGAAGTCTAAAAAATGTGAAAACTGACAGGTAGGTACTTCTAAAGCTCCTCAAGCTCAAGGACTCCTTGGCTTGCACAAAATGGAGCTACAAAAATATGAAATGGTATTTACAATGGTTTTTAGTGATGAAAATCACTATTTTTGTAGGGGTTTCTAATAACATTTTGACATACATTTCCTGGAGCTCCCTACTTGCTCCTTCTCCTTGTGTGTCCACCTCTTTTATATGCGTTAGTGTCCTGAAAAAATATTGGCCTACTTGCCAGATCGTCGTTGACTGCTCTGTCTGCTTGTACTTTCTCTTCTCTCTGACTCCCTTCGTAAGCTTCCTTGGCTGGTGAGTCCTTCAGTTCCAACACCCCCCCCTCTCTCGCGTCTGTCGTCCCTGACAGACCCTTGTTGGGTGGGTCATTGGATGTAGTACTCAACAACGTCTTGTGCTAAGTGATGTTCTGCAATCCGCAACCCTTTGGCCAAGTCCGTGAGTAGAGCATCCCAATCTACCGGCCCGAGAACCTCTAGATGTGGTATACGTAACTTTTCTGAATGGAGAGCTTGTTCCACTGCAAACAAATGTAATAAATGTGATGGTCTGGGAACGAATATCTCTGAATGATATTCCCAGAATCCCGTGACAAACATTTCTTCTAACGTCTGTTTGAAGCAGGCTGGTAGATACTTGATACGCGTGTGCCATGCATATACAACATTAATAGATGGTGTTGCGCTCATGTCATAGACAAGGTCCTGATTACCTTCATTAAATCCTAGAGCTGACAGATGAGGTTCCTTGACATTCTTGAAGGTCCTGAAGGTGACCAACATAAGTTCAAAAATTTTAAGACACATTTGGGCCATGACATCAGGTACATTTTTTAACCGGACCCCCCAATGCCGAATCGTCGAGATCATATATCCTATGGTAGGTTGGCCTTTAGGTGGTGCTAAGTAGACATAATTGAGCCATTTCTCGCATCCTTTGGTTATCAGCACAGTTTTTGTGTATTCCGGCCATGACCTTCTTCGAAATACGGGGCAATAGCATGGGTTGTATTTGATGTACAAAGGCATGTTATTCCATGTTCTTACCATCTTTGGGTAGGTTTCCAGTAGACGAATCCTCCACGTCGGTTGATGTATATTGCCCTGCTTGGCACTTGCTGGGATGTTGTCCGGTGCAAACTGTGTAGCCGAGGTTGGTTCTTTTAAGGTGTGTTGCTTGATTTCGGCATTGTAGTCCGCCATTAAGACACAGAAAGGAACATACAGATCGTCGGATGTGCCGATCCACCTATGATGGGAGAGGTTTCGAAAGTACTCCGATTTTATAACTACCTCTTCCAATCGTGACATTGACGCTATCTGAACTGCCACTCTATCATCATGGGTTGTGGCCACTTTCTCTAACCTCTGCATCCATTCAGGAGCCTCGATCTCGATGGTGTCCATACCCTCTTCTGTTTGCTTGCCCCCTGGTGCAGGCATGGGAACGTATGGGTCTTCGAAGGTTTCCTCTACTTCAATGGGTACTAAGTCTTCAGGTTCCGGTTCTACAAGTGGAGAGGGTTGACGCTCATATTGTATGACTTTACTGCGTAATTCTTCGAGTTCTGCTCTGAGTTTTGTGACTTCTTCGGATGTGTCATTTGTGGCAGTGACTTTGCTTGGTAACTCCTGCCGAGTTTCCAGTTGCTTAAGTAGGTCATCTCTTTCTCGTTCTAATGCTGCATGGGCCTCCAGGAGGTTGGCATGGGTTTCTAACACAATTTGCATATTCTCTGAGGGAATGGCCTTGAATTTCTCTGGGTCGATTTCCTGCGGGGAACCCTCCATGGCTGCTTCCAAGTTCTCTTCATTCTGTTTCTGCAGCCGTTTATTCTCTTCGAGTGCTGTAGACATGTGTTTTCGTAGGAGGGCTAGATTGCGTCTGAGCTTGAGATTCTCTGTTATCTGGGAGTGAAGCAAATCATCCATTTGTTTCTTTTCTTCTGCATCTGACTGGGGTGGGTTGGCTACTAACTGTTTGTGTTGTTCCTGTAAGGTGGCATGCTGTTGTTGTAGTAGCCGCTTTTCCCTTTCGAGATCAATGAAGCGTAGTTGAAGTTCCTCATGACTTCAAAAGAGTCGTGTATGTTGGTTATCAAGATGTTGGTAGTGTTGTTGTAGTTGCGACATACACTGATACATATTATTAAATACATTATTAATAGGGGTGGATGCGGGAAGGGTCTTGAATGCAGAAGGGAAGGGAAAGGGGAAGGGGAATGGAAGTGTGGATGCGGTGCTGGAAAATGGTGAAGTGGGAGGTGCTGGAATGGGAGATGGTGGGTGTATGGGGGGAGGGAGAGGTGCGGATGTGGGTGAGATGTCCATAAGATCAACGGTGGGGGCAGTAGTGGGAGTGATTGTGAATATTGGAATTGTGGGTGCGGTGATAGTGGTGAAAGTGTACAGTGGTGTGTGCAATTGTGAATACGAACTGCCCGGAAGTGTAATTGGGGGAATGAGATTTTCTGTGGCTGCAGTTAGAATTACTGTTTCAGTGGTCGTATAGACAAAAGAGGTGGAGATAGGGTGTATGGGTTGACTGACGGTCTGTGCTTCGGTATGGGTAGTGGACTCGGAGGCGATGACAGTAGTGGATACACTGGTAGTGGGAGGTGAATGTGGTGGAGTTGGAGGTAGGGGTGGCAAAGGGGGTGACGGAGGTGCACTTGATACATGGGTTTCCTTAGTATCATGGACAGTGTGTGCGGTGCCCGTGGTTGTGGGTGTGCCTTGTGGTTTTGATACTAATACATTCATCTGCTTTCCTGATCGAGGGGGACATCTGCCGTATCTTCGCTCCGTTCTTCGTGCTTGTGCAAGGGCGGTATGCACCGTCTCAGGTACTCCCAAAGCCCCAGAAATCATGTCAAGAGTGGCGCGGTATTGCTCGAGTATCACAGAAAGAACATTTGTTAGCTGTTACTGAACAGCCTATGGCTTGTATTTGGCATGGTCGTTTGGACCATATATAGCGTAGTGGAATGGAAAATCTTTCTCCTTCTGGCTACTTATATGTGTTATCTTTCTCTGATTTTTCATTTTGTGAGCATTTTCAATATGGAAAGCAAACCAGAAATGTGCATAGAATGCACATTGACTCTTCAATTCAGCCTTTAGATCTCGTTCATACAGATGTGTGTGGTCCTATGCCCACTAGGTCCTTAGGTGGTTCTCTCTACTTTGTCACTTTCATAGATGATGCTACTAGAAAAGTTTGGGTATATCCTATCAAATCGAAGGATGAGGTATTCCCTACTTTCAGAAAATGGCTTGCTTCAGTTGAGACTGAAAAAGGAACTAAGCTTAAGGCTTTACATTCAGATAACGGGGGTGAGCATACCTCACATGAATTCAACCTTTTCTGTCAGTCTAGAGGGATTCATAGAGAGTTTACAGCTCCTTATACCCCAGTACAGAATGATGTAGCTGAGAGGATGAATAGAACTATTCAAGATAGAGTAGTCTCTATGTTGCATCATGCAAACCTCTCACAAGGATTTATAGTATTGACTGCAGTTCATGTGATTAACCTTTCACTTAGTATTGCCAAAGTTCTAAAAGTGGCACAAGAGTTATGGACAGGGAAGCCACCATATTATGATCATCTTCGAGTGTGTACTTGAGCCACGAAGACTCAAGGACTTGTGCCAATGAGACTATACCTCAATTGCCACACAAGCGCATATAGTGGGATCTTTAACACACATTTAAATGTCAATCCTAAGGAGCGACTAACCAAGTGTATGAAGACGTGTGCACACGTGATGGATAATGAAGTGGTTTTGCTAGCATGCACGAGAAAAGACTACTACCACTCACACCTACTGAAATACTGGAAGTGTTGCCGCAAGCCTCTTTTCAGCAGTTTTGGTATTTTGAGGTTTTCTCCCAGCCCAGAACTCCGAACATAGGCAATAGCGTACTCGTTTCGAAGCTCTCAACGAGACGCATCCAATGGTGGTGGTCTCACTCAATTCTGACCACTCTGCTTCAAGTTATGGCAAAAACAGTGAATTACGGGAGTCACAAACACCCGCGCCACAGCTTCTCCTAGCTTACGCACGCACTACAGCAGCTCAAAACAAAGGGGAATGGGTAGACAACAGTATTACACAGGCATTTCAAGCATAACACACACATTCAAGAGCAAAATGAAGATCAAAATCAGCAAGAAAGAGGCAAACTCGAAAATTCAGAAGTGCTTCTTCTTCACAATGGCAAAAAGTCCTTTACAAAGAGTCACTTTTGACTTATATACTAGTGCCCTAAGTTTGGTCCTTTCACACAAGAGACCGGCACTTTATTCACTAAAAGACTAATTTCCTACTATTGTACATGGGTAAATCACTAATCTTCTGTGGGGATGCATCTAGAGGACTCCTCTAGTGCATTTACAACGGAAAATATATACAAAAGTGGTTATGATACAAAAGTTGTGTGTCCAAATCGGAAAAATTTTGGGGCCCGTCTTTTTCTCTGCTTTGTGCGCTCTTTAGATCTGCAACACTCTCCCCCTCTTCGTCTCTGTCGTCCCTTGACAGACTTTGCTTTGCGAACGCGTCCCGTGGTTAGTGTTGCCTGATTCTTGATCTTGCATTACGTTTTAGAGGCGCTCAGCTTTTCTCCGCACGCTCCCCTTGGTCAGTATTGTCTGCAGTTAAACAGACATGCAGATTCGATGGCCTTCTTGATTCAAGCTCTACAACTCGAGAGCCTGATGCACTTGTCTTGCCTGTTGACTTGGGTTGCCACGCACGCCACCAGTGACTAGGAATGTGCTGTTCTTAGTCACCCTCTTAAACTTTTCAGCCTCTACCCCTTTGTAACTTTTGGTCCTCTGATTTGTCCTGGTTGCACACATCTGACCCTGTTGTATTGCTTTGAGGCTGTTTACTTCTTTTCCACCGTGCATGACCTGGATGATTTCTCTTTTTGCCTGATGCGTGCCCCTGCGGGGCTCTGTGCAGAGATATATTCTTTTTCCTTTCTTAATGAATTGTTCTGGACTTTGATTTTCTTCTTCTTTTCTTTTTGCTTGATTGTCCCTCTACACGTCCCTCCTCCTGAACTCTGTCGTCCTCGACAGGCTTTCTGTGGCGACGTGTGTATGTTTGAATGGCGGTTTGCTCTCGTTGGTTCAGCAGATTTGCATGACATAACATGAATTCCTTCCATTGCTTTGACTTTACTCCGTCTTCTGGCGCCTGTCTATGATCAGCAAAGAAACTTGTTTCATAGGCCACCAGCCGTGCATTTAAATTGGAAGTCATTTTCACGAAAATTTCTGAATCCATTTCACAGAAGCCGGTAAAGAATGCTTCTTCGAAAGTTTGCATATATGTCGATGGCAAAAACATAAGGCGAGAATAATATGCCATAATGGTGAGTCGGCTCGGAATGGTTGATAAATAAAAAACAAGAGCCTCAGACCCTTGCGTAATGCCGATGAAATTCAAAAATGTATATTTAGCATGCTGGAACACCTTCAACACTGTAATGAGCATGCTAAATATTTTGTTGGTCATCTTGACGGCTAAGTCCGGAACTGTAGCATATCTTGCAATCCAAAATTCCATTGTTTTGACCATATATTCCTCTGTAGGTAGGTAATTATGTGGCGGACTAGGTAGTAACGGATAGTTAAGCCACTGATGATTGATATTGCCTTGACGCTGTCCTTCCCAAAATTGCGTCCAAGAGCGTCTGCGGGGTACAGGACAAAAAGATGGATTTACCTAAAGTGCATATGGTGATGCTTCCCACTGTACCCGCAATGTCGGATTCTTCTCCAAAATTTTTCTTCGCCATATCGGATCCGCCTTCTCAAATTCCTCTTGAGTATAATTGAAAGTGTCATGCTGGAATTGAAGGTTGTGGTCCGGATCTTTGTTCGTTGTAGACCTTATATACATCCGCGTCTGTTCTTTAAGTAGACCATATGGTACATTGAATGGCTTCAAAATTTGATCTAATTGTTTGTTTTCTATTCGAGCTTCTTTCATTATCTGTATAATTTGATCTTCAAAATCAGCAGTGAGCTGGGACACCAGTAGTGCCCTTTCTGGTCTGCTCAGTTCTGCAATTTCTCGTGTGTTAGGTTCTAATGGAACCTCCTTTTCCGCCCTTATTGGTGAATGATACAAGGGGGGAGAGAGAGGACGTACCTCTTCCTCCACAGTAGCCGTGGTCTCTGGTGGAACTACTGGTGTCCCCTGCTTTCCTGTTAGCTCTATCTGCTCCTGAAGCCGTTTGATGAGTTCCTCTTTATTCTTAAGTTCTTCTTCAACCTTTGTAATCTTTTCTTGATGTTTGATTAATTCCTGTGCGACTATGTGCATGTGATCTGTGTCTTCTTTGCACTGTCGGAAATAATCATTCTCTGCTTTTTTCCATTTCTTGCGTAGAGCTGCAGTGTCATTCATATACCTTTGTTCCCATTCTGCAATTGTCTCTTGCTCCTTCTTGAGCTGATCTGCATACATGGTCACTTTCTCTTCTAATCCCTTGATGTCTGTTTCCTGTTGTGCTTGTACTTCGACTGGTTGGTCATTTAAAAGAGCAGCCATAAGCTCTTTGTTTCGTTGTCGTAAAGCCTCTGCTTCATCCATGTACACTTTAATCTGGGATTCGAGAATTTTGCTCTTGGATGTCATGCGTGCCTTTTCAGCGTCATTTGCGTGTAGTTTCTTGGTGATATCTTGTAGTTGTGCTTTTAATTGATCGTTTTCTTTCTCTAGCAGACTATATTTGCTTTTGATTTCTGTCACTTCAGATTCTTTGTGTACCAGCTGTTCTTTTACATTCTCTAGCTCAGTAGAGAGGTCCTTACCCCATTTTTGAAGTTCGATTTTGTCTCGCATGGCTTGGTCATAATCTTCATCAGCATCAGCCATAAGTTGTTGTGTATCTAGGGCAGTTCTGATCATGTCCTGCACCACGGGCTTAAGCTGAGCTATATCCACATTTAGCCATGTCCTTGGTATGTCTGGGGTTTCTCCTGTTTGTACATCTTTACCTTTGTCGCTATGGATCAATTCATTGTGTGGTTGCCTCATTTGGAGATGTACTTGCGGTTCTGCTTCATCTTCCACCACATCAAGAACCTTCGTGGCACTCCCTTGAAATGTGACATCCATGGGGGACGGTTCTGCCACAACCCTTATAGGTGTGAAGGGCTCTTCGTCTTCTGGTTGTGTTTCCTGACATTCCTTCTTTGGTGTCTTTCGGTTTAATTTTTTGGGAGGTGTGGCCTCCTTGATTTGGATGTTGGAAGTTTCATTAAGTTTCAAAGTGAGGTGACCTTCCATGTTTGCTTCCTTTCTCCTTGTATCTTGATCTTCTGGTGTCACATGATCTTCCTGTTTGATGTCTTTTTGTTCTTCGTTATAGTCCACCTCATGTAATTCCTCCCATTGGCCGTCATCCTTGGATTCACTTTGAATATCCACATCCAGTAGTGATGTATTGGGCTCCTCTTGGCCGTCGGATCCAGAACTAGAGTTGTCTAGCCCAATTTCCCGATATCTATGTACCTTAGTGAGTTTGCCTTTTGGTTTCCTAGCTTGTTCGGACTGTTGATAATGATGACCCTGCACTGGTAGATTAATTTGTCCTTCTGTATATTTGTGAGTCTCCTCCAGTGCTTGAGTTAATTCTTCTTCCGTGATCTTTTTGGTTCCTTGAGTAGTGGTTGTAGGAAGTACATGTACTCTCTTTGTTTTTGGTACTTCCTCTTCTGCTTGTTGGACTTCTCGAGGTCGTTTTGTGCCTCTCATTGTGCCTCTCATTCGGGGTTGCGAACTTGTTTCTGCTTCTTCTACTTGTTTGCTTCCTTTCTTCGGTTTCGGTACAGTAGCTGCTTTGACAAATTGAGCCAACTCCATTGAAGATGGCATTTCCTGTAAGAACTCTCGCATGCCCAATGCGTGGTAAATCATAATTGTTAGGGCAGTGGTCCCATTGAGGAATTTCTTATTTTCCCATTTCTTCTTTGCCTCGAACAATCTTTCTTGCACATAGGGTGTAAGGTTTACCTGGTTGCCGATCTGTTTGATTGCATGAGATAATAATTGCACAATGATCTTTTGAGGGGCCGTGTATCTATTCATACTCGGAAAGCAAAAGTGTTGGTGAATCAATCTAACTTCTTCTTCGATGTCCACCCTATTGATGTCGACGAAAGTTCTTGTTTTTGCTCCACGACTCTCTTCCTTGACCGTGTTGACACCATCCTTTTCCCATCCAAATGCTTCTTTGATTAAGTCGTGGGAAAATTGAATGACCACCCATTCTCCATTCTTATCCATCACATTGGCTTCTGGTACCAATGGATCATGTAGTGCTGGTCGTAGAGTGTTCATGACTTGTGTACAGCGTTGGAAATCCGGTTTATAGATAGGTAGCTCAAAATACTTATGAATTCCTGCTTTCTTCATGATGTCGATTGTGGATGGCAGTCCATGTAAAACTTTGAAGTCCTGGGACATGATCGGAAAGTGATGCTCTGTGTCCATGATCTTTATGTTGGCCAAGAAGAGATATTCCTCAACTGGCTGCTCATCCCTGAACCAATGCCCTTTTGCTTTCGTAAGACATTGGGGAGGAAATTCCTGGACCTCCTCTTGGATTGTAGCTTCAGAGTCTTCAGAAGCCATCTGCACTTACAAGGAAAAGTGCATTAGCTTGAAAGGCTTTCATGAGACCATACAGTGTATTGTTGTGGTTATGATCGCTCGTCACTCCGTTCCCCATTATTGCAAGAGTGGGATTTCTTACCGCCTCTTTTTATATGTTTTTTCTGAGAGAAGACAATCATTAGTATAGCCGAAGCATAGTTTATGTACATAGTATGTCCATTCCTATCAGGTTAAAGCTAAGATCTAGTCTCACTTGGAGATCGTGCACCACTAGTTTGATAATGTACATCCTGTGCTGAATGCTTGGCCTTGTAGTGCGGCCCTATTATGCTTACTTGAGGTGCATCAGATACTACATGAGTGCAATCGGGTGCTTTATCTCCTCGATCATCCGCTCCTCGTGGTAGCTTTGGTTTCCAGATCCATTTTGAGAACACTGAGAGAGGTCGCTGGGTTTTCTCGATTCGTGTAGCTGCTCGTGTTCCATTTGCTTTATCCATTGCCCGAGTGAATTTGGCATTGCTCTTCGATTTTCTCTGACGACTCTTATGTGTTGCTGACTTTTGCCTTGTCAGATGTGGTATTTCCTTCTTTGTCCTTACAGCCTGTTTTGATGCTTGTATGATCTTTTTGGGAATCCATATCTGATGTCGCGATCTTTGAGCTTCAAGCAAGGTCTTAGGGATCCATACTTGCACTGATTCTTTTCGTCTATAGTTCCTTGCAGCTAGTTTGATGATGCCTTTTTCCTTCCTCAGAGTGGGTGTGGACGTTTCTTGACTCTGTATCTGATCCTTGCGTACCCACTTATATTTGGGTGGGTCTTGGTTCGAGTATCTGCTTGTCGGGTTCTAATAGTGCGATCTTTGGATGTTTTGAGCCTGTTTAGGAGAGCGCGTCTCCTCAATGATTGACTTTTCCACAATTGCATTGGATAACTTCGACTCTATGGTGGACGTCGCTAGGATTGAAGTTTCAGCTTCGATGCATTTGCTTTCTGAGTGGTGAGCATAGTTGCTACTTTCTTTTGTCATTGTTTGAACCTCCTCTGATCTTGGCATTAACATGGTTTGGTTACATGGTTTCTCTTCAAGCAAGCTGAAAATCTCCTTATGCCCTATCGTAGCCGAAATATAACCTTGAGCTAAATGGATACACGCCTTTGTCTCAATGATCCAGTCGTGTCCTAGAATGAAGTCTTCTATCAAATCGTCATCCTCACACACTAGGACTCTTTGTTCCATGGAGGAATTTCCTAGGTGGAGGGATACATTCGTGGTTCCAATACATTCTATGGTGTGACCTCCAATTCCTATTAATTGGGCTTTTGTGGGATTCAATTCTAATTGCAGCTCGTCTGCTATTCTCTTTCGCATGCAGCTAAGGCCTGCTCTTGAATCTATCAATGCGTCTATCAATTTGTACTCTGTCTTGCCAATCCCTAGGTTTAGGTAAGGTTGCGTTTTACACATACCCGTTGTATCATTATTTTTGACCTGATAGTTTGCCATAGGGATGGGCTCTTCTCCTTGGAGATAGCGTTCATCTCTTTGCCTGATCCACTCTTTCCGTTTCCTAATGCGTTCTAGTGCTTCCTGTCGAGCTTCCTCTCTAATTCGTTCTTCCTCCTTTTTCCTATTTTGAGCTCCTAACAGTCGCGCTAGCATTTGATCAGTCAAGGGCTCCATGAATCGTCTCACTCTGCATCCACTGATGTAGTTGGGAAGAATGTCTCCGTCTAGTGTGGCGAGATTGACTGCACCACTAGTAGAGATTCGATTTATAATCAAAGGTCCATATCCGCGTTTTTGTAGCTTCTTTGCATGTTGTTTTAGGGTGTATACTAGAACTAAGTCGCCTTCTTTAAGTCCTTTGTCTTTTATATGTGCATCATAATATGCCTTCTGTCTCCGTTTAGCAGCATAAATGCCTGCTACAGCTTGCAATCTAGTCTCGTGCAACTTTTCAATTTGATCTAGTTGCTGGGACAATTCATGACCGTTCCACTCATATTGCTGGGCCACTTTCAATGTAGGTACTAAGAAGTCAATTGGCAAAATTGCATTTTGCCCATACACTAGATTGAAAGGTGTGGTTCCAATGGCCGTTTTATATGCAACTCGGAAGGCCCAAATTGCGTGATGCAATTGTTTGTCCCAATCTGACCTTCCATTATTGACAATCTTTGTCAATACAGTACATAGTACCTTGTTGGAACTTTCAGCTTGTCCGTTAGCTTGAGGATGGTATGGGGCTGATTTTCTATGAATCACTAGAAAGTCATTCATTAGTGACTCAATGACTTCGTTTAGGAAATGCGTTCCTCGATCACTCACTATCTCAATCGGTAGTCCAAAGCGTGTGAAAATATGCTCAAAGAGAAATTTTGCTGTGGTTTGAGCATCATTTTTTCTAGTGGCTTTTGCTTCTACCCACTTGGTTAGGTAGTCGGTGGCTACTATGATGTACTCCGCATGTGATCCTTTAGCCGGTGGATTGATAGGTCCTATGAAATCAATACCCCACTTGGTAAATGCTGTTGCACAAACCATGGGTCTTAAAGGCATGTCATCTCTTCGAATGGGATATTTCGCTCTCTGGCATGTTTCGCAGCTTCTCACATATGTCTCCGCATCCATATGTAGAGTTGGCCACCACAAGCCTGCAAAGAGAATCATCTTGACAATTCTGTCTGCTGAAAATGTCCTCCCGCAGCTCCTGCGTGTGCCATTTCTAATATGGGAAGATATTCTCCTTCATGCACACACAATCTGAGTTGATTGTCTTTTCCTCTTTTAAACAATTGTCTTCCCATTATCACATAATCCTTGCTCATTTCTTCTAGGGATCGCTTTCTTGGTAAGCTAGCTCCTATTTCGTGCTCTTTCGTTTTGAGGAATTGTACTAATGTTTTACTCCAATTAGGCGCTATGGTCGAAAATGGTAAGGACACGTGATCCTCCGGGATAGTTTCTTTGCATTCCACACAATTACTTACATAATCGTGAACGTCTTTTGACATGTCAGGCCAATATACACCTAACCTTTTTAATTCTCGAATTGTTCCATGCATCCCTTGATGGGTTTTTCCACTTGTTTACGTGCGCTTGCTGAATTAGTTGCTTCTGTTCGTCCTCCTCGACACATCTTAATAAGACACCGTTAGGTTCCTTATAATACATGCTTCCAGCGACAATGTGTAAATTT
This sequence comes from Ceratopteris richardii, assembly GCA_020310875.1. NCBI lineage: Eukaryota > Viridiplantae > Streptophyta > Polypodiopsida > Polypodiales > Pteridaceae > Ceratopteris > Ceratopteris richardii. The sequence goes on along the minus strand of CM035427.1, from coordinate 157,414,113 downwards.
CTTGTTTGAAGAATCTCTTTTTTTGCTATCCTTATTTATTGGGTGTTGAGGGCCATGGGTGAGTATAGGAATTAGTCGTTCCGCCCACTTTGGACATACTTCAAGATTAAACAAATACGTATCTGGTAGATCATCCGGTACTCCGCTAGGTGGTTCTCCATGCGTTAGCCTTGAAAGGTGATCTGCTCTTACATGTGTGTTTCCTTTTTTGACTATTACCTCAAAGTCGAACTCCATTAATAGTAAGAACCATCGTACCAATCTTCCCGTGTTGCAAGGCTTATTGACTAAATACAACAAAGCCTGATGGTCTATGAAGAACTTGAATTTGTTGGCTAAGAGGTAGTGTCTAAACTTCTTCACTGCATAAACCATTCCTAAGCCTTCCCTTTCAGTAGTCGTATAATTTCTTTCTGCTTGGTTTAATTGTCTACTAGCATAAGCGATTGGATGGTCTAGCTTCCCTTCGTCAGCCGGTTGAGCTAGGATACATCCAATGGCATAGTTCGAAGCATCAACATGAATATGAAAAGGCTTGCTCCAGTTGGGTGATTTTAGAATTGGGTGCTGTACTCAGCCGCTTCTTAAGCTCGTTGAAGGCCTTCTCACACTCGTCTGTCCAAGTGAACTGAGTCAATAGACCATATAAAGGCTTAGCTATTATGGCATACATGTGAATAAACCTATGGTAATATCCACAGTGTCCCATAAAGGCTTGTACTTCCTTTGCATTCTTGGGTCTTGGTAGCTCTAAGATAACTTTAATCTTTTCTTCGTCCGTGGATATTCCATTCCTTGAAACGATGTGTCGTAGGATTTTTCCTTGTCGTACCATGAAGACACATTTCTCAGGGTTCAAACAAACTCTGTACTGTCTACATTTATTGAATATTTTTCTCAGTTCCGGTATATGGTTTGGTCGTTGATTTGAGTATGTACACAGATCATCTACGTATACTTCCATACTTTTTCTCAGAAATTCTTTGAATACATGACACATCAGTCGTTGGAAGGTGGCTGGCGCATTAGTGAGCCCGAAAGGCATTACTCTAAATGCATAGATTCCCCATTCAGTCGTGAATGCGGTTTTATGCTGGTCCTCAGTTGCAATAGCTACTTGGTTGTAACCAGAGAATCCATCCAAGAAGCTATAGACCTCCTTGCCGGCCACTCTTTCCAAAAGATGATCTGTGATGGGTAATGGGAAACTATCACGTATAGTTGCTGCATTTACCTTTTTCAAGTTGATACACACCCTTAGTTTTCCGTTTTTCTTAGGCACTACTACTAGTGGCGATACCCATTCTGTGTGTTCAATCTCATAAATGAATCCTGCCGCTAGTAGTTTGTCAATTTCTTCCTTTATTTTTGCTGCGTAAACTTCGTTATACGTATAAGGGCGTTGTTTAGAGGGTTTTGCATCTGATGTCATAGGGATTCGATGAGCGCATATGCTGGGTTCTACACCCTTAAGGTCTTTGTACGTCCAGGCAAACACATCTCGATATTCTCGGATGAGTCGTATGAGATCCTCTTCTTCCTCTTCCGATACATCTTTCCCAATATATGTGCACCTCTCTTCTCCGTCTTCTATCGATACAACAACTTTCTTGGTTTGTTCCTTGTTGTCATAGGCTTCTCCATCCCGGGCCTCTCGTTTAGGCATTTGAGTGGCTATCTTTCTTTCTTCCACTTCGTATCTTTTAAAATGTTCTGGAACTTCGAAATGGTCTGGTTCCGGTTCCACTTTACTCGTGTCCTCTCTAGGCTCATGTATCATTGGGATGGTTTCGATTGTTAAGACTTTTGTTGGTCTTTCTTGTTACCGTTAGTGTCCATGTGAAAGGCCAAATGGCCACCGGACACTTCTTTGTATATGTTCTTTAATAAAACATATAGTGGCCTGGTCAGTCACAGACTGTAAGTTCGACCGCATTTATAAGACCTAAGAAGTCTGTCTTCGTGCTCCCTGTGTACTGCGTTTTTGCGTATTGTACAGCATTGTGCGGAGTACTGTGCGTGGCGACCAGAGCTCGGTTTTTCTACTTTGAGCATATCGTCGTGGAGCTCTTGAGAAGGAGAGTCCAGTGTGGTGCACGCCATCGAAATACTTCACTGGTATCAGAGCAGTTCGAGGCAAAAAGCTTTGTTCCTTTTGTGCGAGCGAAGCGAGCAACCCCCCCCCAGGTTTTCTCTAAGGCGGCGACTAAGGCGGCGACCAAGGCATAGACCTTGGCATACCTTGTCATCCGAGTCACCGAAGTCACCGTTGGCTGCGCGCGAGGGAGGACCTCAACGATCAAGGAATATAGAGGTTCCCGGTACTTCCCGGGAGGTCACCCATCCCAGTACTGTTCCCCCCAGAGCTCGCTTAACCGCGGCAATCTCTTGCCACTAAGCTACACTCTTGTGGTGTTTGAAGAAGGGGAAAGACTAAGGTTGGCATTACCTTGAACAAGTTTTGGTCCCTCAAAGCTTCATTTTTGCTTTTAAAGCCTATTTCTGAAGCAATTTTGGGGTGTTTTTGGAGCCATTTTGGAGTACTTTCGCACGTAGTTCTCTTCACACAGGTCCAAGAACATCAAGAAGAGTGTTCCTTGTACTTCTCAGACAATAAATATCAACCTTTGGGACTGTATTTTCAGCCACACTCGTAAAACTACAGGTTTCTCGAGGGGTTTTCAGTTTTGGTGGGAGCAGTCGCTGCAAATTTATGCAGGTTTTTAAAGCCTAAAACATCAGAGTTGACAGACACTTGCAGGTGTTATTGGCTAGTTTTTTGGGCTGTGTATTCAGCCTTTCAGTGTCATTTTACTGCATATATTGAGCACATACACACCATGTACGCTTCTGTGGATACCGCTTATGTACGTCCATGTGGGCATTGATATAGCGGTTACGTTCTTTGCATAAAGCCTTTTACGTTTGATAAAGAGGGTCGTGGTGAGGTTTTCTTAACTGGGAGACACCCAGATGTCGGGGTCTCTTCGGTGATGCAGGTGGAAGACTTACCCAGCCTCGCCATAGGAGATGTATGATAGTTGTTCATAGGTGCTCGATAAGCCTAGTTGGCTTCTATTGGGTAACTGATTATATGCAGTGGAGTCAGTGATTCACTATGCAGGTAGACATGTTAGTACTTGCAGTTTTATGATACTTTGACACTGGTCATATGCTAATTTTGCAGAGGATACTCTGGCAAAATTCTTCCAGATTTCTGGTTTAGTCAACTATATAGTGGTCGATTTACTCCTTGATACACTTATTTGTTGGTGTTTGGACTCTTCTAGCTCCATTATCATTCTATTCAGTTCTCTACGATCATGGCATCAGAGGTCTCAGGCACATCCGGTGGATCAGGGTCTAGTGCTAGCGTTCCGAGGAGGAGCTATAACTTGCAGGGCAAAGACCATTTTGAGATCCGAAAATTTGATGGCACAAACTTTGCTCTATGGAAGAATCAGATTAAAGATGTGCTGATTCAAAGAAGGCAATGGAAGCCAGTAAATGGGATTTCAAAGAAGCCTGCTGACATGGATGAAGATGATTGGGATGAGTTAGATGAAATGGCCAGGTCTACCATTCGCTTGCACCTAGCAGATAATGTTTACTTTATAGTATTAGACTGTGAAAGTGCAGAGGAGCTTTGGAAGAAGTTATGCAATACATATGAAAAAGAGACGGCATCAAATAAAGTATATCTGATGAGAAAATTATACGACCTTCGTATGAAGGACACAGATAGTGTTGCTGCTCATCTAAATGAGTTTGATGCCATATTCTCCCAGTTACAGGCTCAGAAAATGGATATGGACAATGAAATGAAAGCAGTATTGCTGTTATGCACCCTGCCATCATCATGGGATACATTTTGCACAGCTATTAGCAATAGTGCACCAGGTGGTAAACTCGTCTATGATGACATATGTGGAGCACTCTTGAGTGAGGAGATTCGTAGAAAATCTATGGTTGGCACTCAGAGTGGAGATGCATATAATGTTCGTGATTCTTACCAAGGAAAGAATCAACAACGTGGCAGGAGCAAGAACAAGGAAAAGAATGGTCAACGGAATAAGAGCAGAAGTAAATCAAGGAAGAGGGATATTGAATGCCATTATTGTCATAAGAAAGGACACATGAAGAAAGACTGTTATGCATTAAAGAATGCTAAAGGTAAAGGACAGAATGTTGATGGGCATGTTAAACAGTTACCTGCACCATCTACTTCGACTGTGAAGATTGAAGAAATTAATGCTATTTCTGATGATGCTGATGTGTTGACACTTGATAGTACTGTGCCATCTGAGGCACTTATGGCTGATTCTCTTTCCCACACCTGGCTGCTAGATTCTGGTGCTTCTTTCCATGTGACACCACATAGAGAATGGTTCTCTAATTATGCAGCAAAGTCTCTTGGTACCGTGAGACTTGGTGACTCTTACCAGTGTGATGTTGTGGGGATTGGAGATGTGGTTGTGCAGTTCATTGACGGTTCAAAATTTACTATGCATAATGTACGCCATGTACCTCAGTTATCACGCAGTTTGATGTCAGTTGGTCAACTTGATGACCTTGGTTACAAGGTGGTCTTCTATGCTCAGTCCTTTCGTATATCAAAGGGCAATATGGTTATTGCAAAAGGAAGGAAAGTTGGCTCACTTTACCCTTTATGTGTATCACAGAAAGAACACTTGTTAGCTGTTACTGAACAGCCTATGGCTTGTATTTGGCATGGTCGTTTGGGCCATATATCTCGTAGTGGAATGGAAAATCTTTCTCGTTCTGGCTACTTACCTGTGTTATCTTTCTCTGATTTTTCATTTTGTGAGCATTGTCAATATGGAAAGCAAACCAGAAATGTGCATAAAACGCACATTGACTCTTCAATTCAGCCTTTAGATCTTGTTCATACTGATGTGTGTGGTCCTATGCCCACTAGGTCCTTAGGTGGTTCTCTTTACTTTGTTACTTTCATAGATGATGCTACTAGAAAAGTCTGGGTATATCCTATCAAATCGAAGGATGATGTATTCCCTACTTTCAGAAAATGGCTTGCTTCAGTTGAGACTGAAAAAGGAACTAAGCTTAAGGCTTTACGTTCAGATAATGGGGGTGAGTATACCTCACATGAATTCAGCCTTTTCTGTCAGTGTAGAGGGATTCGTAGAGAGTTTACAGCTCCTTATACTCCAGTACAGAATGGTGTAGCTGAGAGGATGAATAGAACTATTCAAGATAGAGTAGTCTCTATGTTGCATCATGCAAACCTCTCACAAGGTTTTTGGGCAGAAGCAGTATTGACTGCAGTTCATGTGATTAACCTTTCACCTAGTACTGCCAAAGGTCTGAAAGTGGCACAAGAGTTATGGACAGGGAAACCACCATATTATGATCATCTTCGATTTTTTGGGTGTGAAGCATATGTTCATATACCCAAGAATCTTAGACAAAAGTTGGACCATAAGTCAAAGAAATGCATTTTTCTTGGATATGGTCGAGAAGGACAATTTGGATATCGCTTATGGGATCCTGAAACACGGTCAGTGATCAAAAGTAGTGATGTCATTTTTAATGAGTCTAAGATGCATAAACAGCCGATTAAGGAGGTTGAAGTGAGAAGAGTGGTGTTTGAGGATACTAGTCCTCCGGTTAGCATGCATAAAAATGCTGCACATAGGGATGTTCAAGAGAATGTTCATTCAGATCAGTCTGCACATGTTCCTGTTCAGCAACCATTGAGACGTTCTGCACGTGTCTCATATCCACCTGATAGATATGTTCCAGGTTTAGATTTTGTTATGCTAACAGATGCCGGTGAGCCCTCTTGCTACAAAGAGGCTATGCAGACAGAGGATCATGTCAAGTGGGAGCGTGCCATGAAGAGTGAGTTGGATTCTATTCACAAGAATGGTACTTGGGACTTAGTACCTTTGCCAAAGGGAAGGAAAGCTTTACCATGTAAATGGGTATATAAGCTGAAATTCACATCAGATAGTGCTTCTCCAAAATATAAAGCACGACTTGTTGCAAAGGGTTTTAAGCAACAACATGGTGTTGATTTTGAGGAAATCTTCTCCCCAGTGGTCAAGATGACTACTTTGCGCATGTTGCTTGGATTCGTTGCAATGGAGGACTTAGAGCTAGTCCAAATGGATGTGAAAACAACTTTCTTGCATGGAGATCTTACAGATGAGATCTATATGGAACAACCAGAGGGTTATGTAGTTCCTGGCAAGGAAAGTCTAGTTTGTAAGCTCAAGAAGAGCTTGTATGGACTTAAACAGTCTCCTAGACAATGGTACCAAAAGTTTGATGCTTTTATGAAGTCCCAAGGCTATTCTCGGAGCAATGAGGATCATTGTCTCTACACAAAGAGATGTTCTGATGGCAGCTTGATATGCTTGATACTTTACGTCGATGATATGTTGATTGCTGGGAAGTCCTCTTATGATTTGTCAATTCTCAAAAAGAAGTTGAGTCAGACATTTGATATGAAGGATTTGGGGGATGCCAAACATATTCTTGGCATGCGCATTACTCGTGATAGGAGTAAAAGATGCATATACTTGTCTCAAAGTGAGTACATATCCAAAGTACTTCATCGATTCAATATGCAGGGTGGAAAGGCATTGAGTACACCTTTACCCACATATGTGAAATTGAGCAAGGATGACTGCCCCAAATCAGATGAGGAAAAGGAATTCATGACCAAAATTCCCTATCAGTCTGCTGTTGGTAGTCTCATGTATGCTATGGTAGCTACGAGACCAGACATTGCATTTGCAGTGGGAGTTGTGAGCAGATATATGTCTAATCCTGGCAAGAAACATTGGGAAGCGGTCAAAATGATTTTGAGATATCTGAGTGGCACTAAGGACAAGTGTCTATGCTTAGGTAGAGGGAAAGCATCCATTATTGGTTACACAGATTCTGACTATGCTGGTTGTGTAGACAATCGTAAGTCTACATCAGGGTACATTTTTCATTTTGCTGGAGGTGCTATCTCTTGGAGATCTCGTCTTCAAGAATGTACAGCTGTTTCCACCACAGAAGCAGAGTATGTTGCAGCAAGTGAGGCATGTAAGGAAGCATTGTGGCTTTCTCGTCTTGCTTGTGATATGGGTTTGCCTCAGCATGTACCTCACTTGCTCAGTGATAGTCAGAGTGCCATTGCTTTGGCTAAGAATCCGGTCTATCATGCAAAGACCAAGCACATTGAGGTGAGGTATCACTTCATTAGAGATTGCTTAGCCACTGAGAGCATTATTCTTGAGAAGGTTCACACTCGAGATAATGCTGCAGATGCTTTGACTAAAGCTCTACCACAGGATAGCTTTCGACACTGTTGTCACTTGATGGGGGTTACTTGATTCTTGATCTTACACAGTCACTTGTATACTGTGTAACATGCCCATCAGGTGGGAGGTATAGTTTGTATACTTACACTCAGGTATTCTTTATCATTCTTTCTTTTTTCTCCCATAGTTACTCTGGCCATATTGGCCTTTAGTGGGAGATTGTTACCGTTAGTGTCCATGTGAAAGGCCAAATGGCCACCGGACACTTCTTTGTATATGTTCTTTAATAAAACATATAGTGGCCTGGTCAGTCACAGACTGTAAGTTCGACCGCATTTGTAAGACCTAAGAAGTCTGTCTTCGTGCTCCCTGTGTACTGCGTTTTTGCGTATTGTACAGCACTGTGCGGAGTACTGTGCGTGGCGACCAGAGCTCGGTTTTTCTACTTTGAGCATATCGTCGTGGAGCTCTTGAGAAGGAGAGTCCAGTGTGGTGCACGCCATCGAAATACTTCATTTCTTTTGATTCTTTTTGCATAGTTTTTAAATATTGTTCCTCAGAATCAAACTCTGGTTCCATTTCTATGCTTTCGTACTCTTCTTTCCACTCTTTCTCTTCAATTTCCCCTTCTTCTACTTCTTGGAGGATAACCATGTAGAGGTTCACATCATATCCTTCCTCGTCTATACAATCGTTCATCGTCAATACTTCCTCATTCACACACACATCTAATGTGGCTAGAATTTCCATCCAACCATGTGGCTCGAAGAGTTCACCTGAAAAAATTTGAGGCATGTAATCGGGGTCTTCTATCGATCGATAGTTAGGGTGCCCTATTGGCCACATTTGTTTTTTTCACTTCTCCTTCTTTGCTTCTTTGCACATCCACAACTGGGCATCCTCGTGCATCCAAGATTGGTCACTTGATCCAGCACTGTGAATGGATAGGTCATCTTCTTCTTTGTGGACTGGATTCCATTGTAATGGAGGGACATCCCGATAAGTGAATGTGTGCAAATTTATCTTGGTAGTGTTCCCTTGATGTTGGAGATATAATGAATCTCTGCCCCAATCTTGTACTACTCGCATCTATCTCATGAAGGGTCGTCCTAATATCATCTCATAGTTGTTTGCTTTCTCGAATTTGCATATGGCTAGTGTGTGTTCAAATTCCAATCCACATGTTGTTAACTTAATTCCTTCCAATATTCCTAGGGGTCTCTCCACATGACCGTCTGCTAACTGGAGTTTCATGCGAGTGGGTCGTAAGGCTGGTTTTCCCCACTTTTCCCAAATCTCCTTCGTTGCAATTCCTACCCCTGCTCCTGTGTCTAAGATAGCTTTGGTCATGTACCCATTGTAGATGACAGGTAAACAGGTATTCCCTTCATCCCCTTCACTGAACTCTCCTACTTTATCGACTCGAACCTGTATTGTGGACTTATTTTCCAGTTCCTTTTCTTTTGATCCTCCATTCTTTGGCAGTGGTTTCAATTGATCTGCCATTTGCTTCCATAACTGGGGTTTAAGTCGCAAATCTTCCACCGTTAATTGGCATTGTACTTTTGTTTTCTTTAACTCTGTTAAGTTATGCGAACTCTCTTTTCCCTTTCCTGTTCCTTTTCCATGCACCGTGGGTGCTCGTATTATCACTGACTCTCTTTCGTACTCTCCCATATAGTTAGGCAATGTTGAAATGCTTATGGTCTCCTCTCTACCTCTATCGAGTCTTGAGATCTCCTCGTAGACTTCCTCAAGGTTAGGATGGGGTTGACAGTTTTCCACATCTATTTCATCAAATGGTGGTGGATCGACACCATTCTTCTTCCATTGTTCCTCTCTGATTCTATTCCACAAGTCCTTGGGCCAATCTGCTTCTAAGTCTGGTATGGCTGATACAGGATCATCTTGTGCTGTCTCTTGTTCACCTTGGGAATCTTCTTTTCTAAGTTCTTTATCCTTTGGTTTGATGCATTCTTCATAAGGTTCCTGTGCAATCCTTGTCTCTGGTAGGGTTGGGATAGTCTTTTCTAGGGTTGTTTGTGCTACTTCTATGAGTTTTCTGCATATGGCTAGTCTTTCCTTTTCTAATTCCCCTCTAGGGTAGATTTTTTCATGTTGTTCTATGTTCGGTCCCATTTTGATTCTAGCTTGGTACGCTTTTAGCCACATCTCCAAGTCGTCTGGCTTTGGGTCTGCTAGAATTGACCCTGGCTTCTCCCTATCTGAACTAGGTTCGATTAGCTCAGGAGTCTCCTTAGACTTCCCTTGTTCTTTGTATTTACTTGATTTTTCAATTTGCTTTTTACTGTTTGCCCTCTTGTTCTTTGCCCATTTATCCTTAAGTTTCTCTCGTCTTTCTTTCCATTTCTGAGCTTTTGCGTTGCGAGAATTTTCACATGGGTCCTCGGAATCTTCCACTGTCTGAGTTGGAGGGCTTATTTTCGTGTTGTCTTTTTGCTTCTCTTCTGAGTGCTGTTCTTTTTGTTGTTTTGTTTGGGCTCTAGTGATGGCTTTTAGTGGCACTGTGTACTCCTTATCACTTCCCGATTCTTCTATGACCTCTATTACATTGATTGGTGCAGAACCTTGGTTTTTTACCGGATTCTTAGGGCAATCCCTAAAAAGATGTTCCTTTCCGCAATCACTGCAATATCCTTCCCAGATTCTAGGTGGTGGAGGGTTGTATGGTCGAGGGCACTCTCGAGGGCACTCTCTAATGAAATGGTCTCCCCCACATCTATAGCATGGTCCTCTCTGTACTGGTGGTCTACTGGGTGGTCTCATGGGTTGTTGTGCCTTGGGAGCTGTATACATTAGAGTGGAAGTCTCTGCTCCATAAGTCTGATCATAGCCTTCATACCCATAGTATGTAGTCTCATATGCCGGTTCGTATTCCATCATGTAGGCTTCATACGGATAGTACTCACTTGGTAGGGCTTCGTATCCAAGGTTTGTTGATTCTATCTGGGTCACTGTAGTGGCTGGTACTATAGCTCTTTTGAGATTTTCTTCTGGTTGTGCATACTTTACTGATACTACTTGTTGAGGTTGCGACGGTTGGGGTCCTAGCACCGGTTGTGGTGGTGGGTATGGTATCTGTTCAATTGGTATAGGTACTCCCGTCTGTGTTGGATAAGGGTTGTATCTTGGGATCTCTCTGTTCGGGTCTCTAGGTGGATATCCATACGGTCGATACTGAGGTGGTTGGAAAGGGCGTGTTTGCCTATTAAATGGACAGTTCTCAGTAGTGTGATTAGTGTATTTCTGTTCTATGTGACAGTACCACAAAGTACCTTGTTGTTGCTGCCTGTTGTATGGATACGCTGGTTGTGCACCGCCCCCTCCTCGAACACACAGGTGAGTGGGGTGATCTCCTCCACATAAGCTACATCTCCGTAGCATAGGCAATCTCTGAGCCGGATGTTGATAAGTTCTTTGCCCTTGAGCCCCTAATTTCTTGGCTAATAGCTCTGCTAATTCTTCCACGTGACTGGAGTTGGAAGAGATGGTGCTCTTTGAATCGTCTGATCTAGTGTGGTTGGGCGTACTATTGAGGTCCTCGGCCAAGTTATCTTCCAAATCAATACACTCCTGAAGACACTCACTCAAAGTTTGTAGTCTTTTCACGTACACTAGTGTTCTTAAGGTTCCGTTAGTGAGCCCATCCAAAAATAATGAAATCATTTTTTGTTGAGTCAATCTCTCTGTCACTGGGCATCTATCCACGTACTGGTTGAACCTTCTGGCAGCATTCTTCACCGTTTCATTAGGATTTTGTTTGAAGCTGTGAATTAGCGAAGCTGAATTGTGTTTGATTCCTCTCTTAGTGAATTCTCCTATGAATTCTTGAAAAAATTGTTCCATGTTTCCAAACTGATTGGGATCTAAAGGTTGGAACCAGGTCAGAGCTGTTCCTATGAGGGTGAGACCAAACGCCTCATACTGTACAAAGAAGTCGTCCACTTGTTCCGCTCTTAGGACTTGTTTGAATTCTGCAATGTGATCATATGGTTCTCCTGATCCATCATAAGGGTTTCGTACACACTTAGCCACTTGAATAGGCCTCAGCCTTCTAATCGGTTCAGGTGGTCTGGGCATCACAGGAAGAATAGGGACAGCTGGTCGTATTGGTGGCATTCCAGGCTGTCTTCCTATCGGTGGTTGTGGTCTTACTGGTGGTTTGTACTGGTTTCCTATCCCTGGTTGGGTCTGATAGTGTGCTTGTACTCCTGGCGTGGCAAATTGTACGTGAGCATGATTAGGTACGCTCCTATGGCTGGTCTGGCCTGATGCAGTATTTTCTGTTTCTTCTTGATTTCCAAATGGATTTTGTGAGGTTGTTGCCTGCTCTCTTTGAGGAAACACCGGTGTACCCATATATCTTAATCGAGACCTGTCTAAGATACTCACAGGCCAATACCTTCTTTGATCTTTATCCAGGTATGTGAGTCTAGTCTCGTCATCCGGGTCTTTCAGTTCATAGAATGTCATGGGGTTCTCTTCTCTCCCTGGAACAGGTGAATCGGTTTGCAACAGTAAGTTTGATCCGTGAATTATATAGACTTCTAACAAATAGTCGTCTTGAGGTATCAAGTCACCTCTCAAGACACGTGACACTCGGGATCTGCCTCTAGGGGTAGTCACAAACTCTTCTGGTTGCATCCTTCCTAGGTTTTCAGGATCCAAGAGCTCCCCTCTTTCATTGATCCTTTCCGGGAATTCGGTTACAATGTAGATGTGGCCAACTTTGTCAACATATGCACCTCCTTCGTATTTGACAGCTGGTCGGGGTACAATTGTGGCATTCTGGGAAGTTACCATCCTGGCCACAGACCTATTTAAGCCATCCAGGTAGATTGGAATCTCCTGGGCATTGGTGGACACATACTGCAAGGAAGTACGGTAGTCCCCCTCCACAGTAGTCATGAAGCTTCTCGTTGGTGTGGGACCTTGCATGTCTTCCGAAGCCATGTGTAATTCCTCTTCTGAGTCACTAGAGGTTTCTAAGTAAACAGAGTGGTGACTAGCCTGGGCAGTACTTCCTACTGAAGATATGATACTCCTTCGACTACTTAGAACTCTTCCTGACCTCAAGTTCATTCACTCTCCCAAGCCTCTCTTTATGCTTCTTAGATTCCCCTTGGGTAGCTCTCCCAATGACTCAATTAGTCTGTCAAAAGAAGGGGTTAATCTGGACGATACCACTTCCTGACGATACTACTCTCGGCGATACTGCACTGACCGCGATACGATACCAGAGGTCTATGCGATACGATACCAGACACCCAGGCGATACGATATCAATCTGGTGTCACGATACTATCCCAGAAAACAAACGATACGACACCTCAGCTAGGCATGATACGATACCAGAAAATCTCGACGATACGATACTAATGACAGTGTCGCGATACTGCCCTGATGATCAGGCGATACGATACCACAGTGGTGTCAGGATACCAGAGTTCTCGAGACACGATACGATCTCAAAAGACCGACGATACGATACCAGATATAATATCGCGATACCTCACTAGGAAACACCACGATACGATACTGGCAAAATCGACGATACGATACCAGAGGTCACAGGCGATACAATCTCACCGTGATGAGTGCGATCGCGATACCAATCTTGGCGACACGATACCAACGGTGTCGCGATACCAAGATAAGCAATCAACGATACGACACTTGGGGAGGGCCCGATCACGATACCAAAGTAGTGTCGCGATACCAAAGTATCAAGCAATACGATACCACCCAATAAAGTGAGGTCGCGATACTAAAAACTTAGGCAATACGACACCACAATGGTGTCGCGATACCAAGTGTTAGTACCAGACGATACGATACCAGAGGTCGGTCACGATCGCGATACCAACTCGGTGTCGCGATACCGAAATAGTGTCGCGATACCAAGACTGATATCCAACGATACGACACCTCTGGCGAGTGTCGCGATACAAGGGAATTTTGGTATCGCGATACCAAAACTCAACCGATCGCGATACTCAAGCCAAAAGGTCTCCAAACTTGAAAATTTTTATACCCCCTTGCACCTCTCACCCTTCTCCTCACTCCTAAGCCTCTGTCTCTCACAAAATATGCAATTAATCAAAAATTTTCCCCCCCGCGATACTGCGCATTCCTTTTAATCATTTGTTTGTGCAAGTTTAGAGAGTTTTAGGTATTAAATCTTAATGGGAACTCACCTTGGGTCTACCTAGTTTGCTTCTTGAGCTCTTGCACTAGCTTTGAGGCTCTATCCTGCACGATACCAATCTGACGATACCAGTCGCTGCTCGCCACGATACTGAAACACTGGGAAGTGTCGTTTGAAATGAAAATTTTTTGGTTTTTATAGTTTTTTGAACAGAACTTGAATTTTGGGTATTTTTGGTGATTTTTGGGGATTTTGCTCTACTCCTACTCCTCTTCTCCTCACTTCTCCTCTCCTTCTAACCTAACCAGCAAACTCAATATCCAATATGTAAGGATGAGATGCCATTGAAACCCCTGATGGGAGAACGTGCATTCTCCAAGTTGAGAATAGACTTTGTTGGTCCTATTAATCCCCAATCCAAGAGTTCACATGCTGAGTACATTATTGCTGCCACTGATTATCTAACCAAATGGATAGAAGTGAAAGCCACTAGGAAGAATGATGCTCAAGCCACATCTAAGTTTTTATTCGAGAATGTATTTATGAGGTATGGTTTTCCAATAGAGTTGGTAAGCCACCATGGTACCGACTTCTTGAATGAGGTCATCAAATACTTATTACAAGAATTCATGGTTATGCACAAGATTTCGGCTCCATATCACCCACAAGCCAATGGACACGCGAAGTGCACGGATAAAATCCTATGCACTGTTCTAACTAAGTTGGTATGTTATGTCGACTCAATACAAGAAAAAAGTGCACAGAGGAAGAACAAAGAATTTGAAAAGAAGCTCAAGCTAAAGCCCTAGAACGTATCCACCATATGAAGTTGAGGAGGCTGGGTAGAGATCAACCTAGGCAAGATATTCATGGGGCATCAAGATATCACATGGCTATGCGCCAAACTATGAGTATTACCCCTCATCGAATAATCAACAAGCTTCCTTTTCTAACCTTAGAAATAAGACAGGGCAAGAATGGGAAGACTATAAGAACCTTGATTGACTCAGGTGTTGTCACTAGTGCTATCAGATTTTCTTGCCATTATGACATGGGGTTGACCATCCATCATATTGAAGCTTATCTCATAGGATTAGGAGGTGTGGAAACCCCTTGAATGGGTGAGGTGTGTTACTGTTAGTGTCCATGTCAAATAGCAAATGGCCATTGGACACTTTTTTATGTGTTCTTTAATAAAACGTATAGTGGTCTGGTTAGCCACAAACTGTAAGTTCAACCACATTTGTAACACCCAAGAAATCTATGTTCATGCTCTCTATGTACTGTGTTTTCAGTGTATTCTATAGGCTCTGTGCAAAGTACTATGTGTGGCATGTGGATCTAGGTTTTCTACATTGGGGGTATTGTCGTGTAGCTCTTGAAAAAGCGATTCCATTGAGGTGCATCACTACCAAAATACCTCACTAGTATCAGATCATTCGGATGCCAAAAAAAATTTTCATTTGTACGAGTGAAGCAAGCACCCACTCGCCAACCCAAGGCATAGACGTCGGCATATCTTGTCATCCGAGTCACCAAAGTCACCTTTGGTGCCATTGGCTGCATGCAAGGGAGGACCTCAACGATCAAGGAAGACAGAAGTTCCCGGTACTTCTAGGGAGGTCACCCATCCTAGTTAGTGTTCCCCCAGGAGCTCGCTTAGCCAGCAATCGCTTGCCACTAAGCTACACTCTTGTGGTGTTTGAAGAAGGCAAAAGACTAAATTTAACATTACCTTGAACATGTTTTGGGCCCTCAAAGCTTCATTCTTTGCTTTCAAAGACATTTTTGAAGCATTTTTTGTGCGATTCTTGGAGCCATTTTGGAGTACTTTCATGCATAGTTCTTTATACACATGTTCAAGAACATTAAGAAGACTACTCTTTGTACTTATCCGACAACTAATATTCATCTTTGGGCCTGTGTTTTCAGCCACACTAGTAAATCTATAAGTTTCTTGAAAGGTTTTAGTTATGGTGGGAAGAGCCACCACAAATCTATGCAAGTTTTTTGAGCCTAAAGAACAAAGTTGACAGACACTTGCAGGTGTTGTTGGATGGTATTTGGGTTGTGAATTGAGCCTTTTCAGTGCCATTTTACTGCATATATTGAGCACATATACACTATTTATGCTTTTGTGGATACCGCTTATGTACGTCCATGTGGTCATTGATATAGCAACAATGTTTTTTGCATAAAGTCTTTTACGTTTGATAAAGAGGGTCATGCTGAGGTTTTCTTAACTAGGAGACACCCAGATGTCGGGGTCTCTTTGCTGATGGAGGTGGAAGACTTACCCAGCTTTGTCATAGGAGATGTATGCTACTCATTCATAGATGCTCAATAAGCCTAGTTGGCTTCTTTCAGGTAATTAATTATATGCAATGGAGTCATTGATTCACTATGAAGGTTAACATGTCAGTACTTACAGTTTTATGAGATTTTGACATTGGTCATATGCTCATTTTGCAAAGGATACTCTGGAAAAAATTTTCTGTATTTTTTGGTTTTGTCAACTATACAGTGGTCCATTTACTCCTTGATACACTTATTTGTGTGAGCACATTTATTCTCACATAATCCTTTTGGTTGGTCATTATTGTTCATTAATTCATTTCCTCGAGAAGAATCTGCTGAAGTTTTTCCCACCCTGTCCATCCCTTTCTTCTTTGCGATCTATTTGTGAAGCGGGGTACCTTAGCCACTCACACTCTTTTGACACATATTATGTATCAGAAAATTGAAATCTTTTATGCAATGGCCTTGGGATGTCGAGATCAATGGTGATTGTGAAATCATTAGTAACTATATCTGATATCCTTCTATTGTAGTGGCTTCATGTTGTTCTATAGTTGTGCCCTCTGCAATTTGCTTTTGAGTTCTCCTTGACCTCAAAGGGAAACATGTCTAGGAATTCTGATTCGAATGGGAGGTAGAGTTGGTTGTGGTCCCATAGGTGATGGTTGTAGAGGTGGAGATGTTTCAATGGGTTGAAGGCATGGTATGGTGCCTCACATACATTTGGTGGGTTGGGACATCGAGGCCTTGCTATTTTTGAATGCATATAGTTTAGAATATGTGAGCACCCTTTCAATGAGAATACCATAGGCCAAGCACATATATACAATCCTAGTGATGGTTCAGCTACCATTGAGCACTTGTTTCTTTATCCATCTCTTGTTGGTTGTGTACAATTGATCCATGGGTGGTCCATTTTGATAAACATGTTTTGTGCTAAATACATAATAAACCATATCTTCTTGTGTGGCTTTGTAAATTTGTCATGTCTTGGGAATGCAAAATGTTGCATATACATATGTAGGGTTGTAGATAAGTTGGGAGTGATAGCAAACATTTGATTGATCTTGACAATCTCTCTTTTCTTCATGGATTTGAGGATCAATTTTTCTTTGTTAGAGGGGGTGTGCATGCCAAACATCTTCAATGCTTCTCTGACAAACTTGTGGGTGAGCTTGAATTTCTTTAGCAATTTATTGGGTAATAATGAGTGGAGTACAAAGTGTTGGAGTTAGACGCTTGCGGAAGCACGCGAACAGCACAAGGAAGAAGAAGAAGTTTGGAGCACAACACACAATACTGAATGTATTACTAAAGAATGTACAAAGATAAGTGGCCCATTAGGGCAATAGGCGTATATACAAGCCGGGCGAAAAAACCTCTTAAAGAGGGAAAAAAGTGCCCCGTTGGTCCTAGTGTGTTCACACAGATCACTACCTAAATAAATCAACAAATCCCCCCTTAGAGTGATGCGGTGAACAAGGAGCTGGCACTCATGTATAAGGAAGTGCCAAGCTATGTGGAAATCACTCCACAAAAGGAAGTAAGCCCAAAGCTTTGCGGAAAGCTTCAAACTTCTCCCTAGGCAGAGCCTTCGTGAAAAGGTCTGCAATGTTCTCCTGCGTGGGCACATATGCCAAGCTGATCTCCTCAGTAGAGAACCTCTCCCTAACATAGTGATAATGCACCTCAATGTGCTTAGTGCGAGCATGGAACACAGGGTTCCTCGCAACTGCCAATGCGCTCTAACTGTCAGTGAAGATGGTGATGGCAGAAGTCTAACCAACACCCAAATCAGCCATAAGGCGTCTGAGCCACACACACTCAACAGTCGCTGTGAAAGTTGCCCTATACTCAGCCTCACAACTGGAAGTGGCCACAGTAGGCTGTTTCTTGCTCAACCAAGATATACATGAGCTACCAAGCATGAAGCAAAAGCCACTAGTGGAAACATGAGTGTCATAGCAACCAGCCCAATCAGAGTCAGAAAAAGCATGCAAATCTGGTGGTAGTGATCCCCCCTTGGGATAAAACAACCCAAGTAGCCGAGTACCACTCAAATAGCGAAAGATGCGCTTAACTGTCTGCCAATGCTTGACTCTTGGGAAATGCATAAACCGGCTCATCTATGAGATAGCAAACTGAATATCTGGCCGAGTAATGCATAAGTAAATCAAGCATCCAATAGCCTACTGATAGAGAACAGCATCAAATGCATCTCTAGCATCATGAAGACTTAATCGTAAACCTGTCTCCATAGGAGTGGCAATAGGCTTACAGTCTTCAAGGCCAAAACGCTGCAATAATGTGTCAATATATTTCGTTTGACACAAAGCCATTCCACCATCAACTTGCATAAATTGAATACCCAAATAGTGATGCAAATGCCCCAAATCAGACATCTCAAATGAGGCATGAAAATCAGTCTTAAAATCAGCAATATGGTTCTCAATAGGACCAATGAGCAACATGTCGTCAACATAGACAACAATGATCAGAAGCACATCATTAGCACGCTTAACATATAAGGTGCTTTCAATTGGATTGTTCTTAAAACCATGTGCAATCAGATAGGCATGTATCTTCTCATATCAAGCACATGGTGCTTGCTTTAAACCATATAATGCCTTCTTTAACCTACACACCTGGTTTTCATGCCCTTTCTACACAAAGCCACAGGGCTGAAAAACATACACTTCTTCATGCAAGTCACCATTCAAAAATTTTGTTTTAATGTCCAACTGATGTACATTCCAACCATGATGAATTGCAAGTGCACAAATACTCTGAACAGTAGTCATATGGCATGTAGGTGCAAAGGTCTCATCAAAATCAATGCCTCTTTCCTATGCATAACCCTTTGCAACAAGCCTAGCCTTATACCTATCAACTGTACCATCCAGTTTACGCTTGAGCTTGTATACCCACTTGGTGCCAATGGCCTTCTTGCCAAGAGGCAAGTCACATAAAGACCAAGTACCATTTTTCATTATAGCATCATATTTAGATTGCAAAGCAGCCATTCAATTTTCTGAATTTTGTGCTTCATCAAATGAAATAGGCTCATTCTCATCACAGAGACTAGATGTAGCCATAGCATAGCAATCTGATACAAAAGAGGCACTATGAGAGCTTGAACGAGTACGATATGACAAAGGTGCATCTAATTTGTTATCATGCAAAGTTTGCACCAACCATTTTGGCATAGTTTTTGCCTGCTCAATATCAGCTCTCTCCTCAACTAGTGCATCATGTAAATCTGCATCAGAAATGGAATGATCTGCATCATCACATGAAACCTACAAAGGCTGAGAATTTGCCTCATTGGGACCAACACTAGACTGTCCACTTGTAAAAAGAGGAAGCAAAGTATCATACATGTCTTTGGAGCTAACAAATGTCTCCTTACTACATGAAAGCAATGCCTAAATAGCATCTTCCACAAAAACAACATCACGGCTAACCAGAATGCGTTTACTTTGTGGATGATGCAGACAATAGCCTTTACTTTCAGAATTGTACCCAACAAAA
Source organism: Ceratopteris richardii (assembly GCA_020310875.1). Classification (NCBI taxonomy): domain Eukaryota; kingdom Viridiplantae; phylum Streptophyta; class Polypodiopsida; order Polypodiales; family Pteridaceae; genus Ceratopteris; species Ceratopteris richardii. The sequence continues at coordinate 157,394,817 of CM035427.1, read as the reverse complement.
ATACATTTTATTGCTTTATCATCCAATTTTCTGCGTTGTTAATTAGGCACTAATGCATATGCCAAACAACCAAAAACACGTAGATGAGCAACAGATGGCTTGCGATCATGCCAAGCCTCATATGGAGTGATAGACTATAGCGCTTTAGTGGGACATCTATTCAGTACATATGCTGCACACATGACAGCCTCAGGCCAGAAACTATATGGTAAAACCTGACTCTTGACCATACACCTCGACATCTCCATGAGTGACCTTTTCTTTCGTTCAGCAACTCCATTCTGTTGAGGTGTATATGGCACTGTACACTTGCGTTTTATCCCACATTCAGCCAGAAATGCATTAAAATCAGAAGACATATATCCCCCCCTCTATCAGAACGGAGGGTGCCATTTTACATGCTGACAGATTTTTAGCCAAAATAAAAAACTGTTTGAAGTGCATGAACACTTCGGACTTTGCCTTCAATGGATATACCCATGCATGCCTGGAAAAATCATCGATGAAAGTCATGAAGTAAGGATAATTCCCAAAAGAAGGTGTCTGCATAGAACCACAGACATCACTATGTACAAGCTGCAATTTCTGAGTAGCTCGAACTGAACCATCTTTTGGAAATGAAGAATGCTGCATTTTGCCCAAAGTATAGCCTTCACAAACATGTTTTCCAGGTGCCTCAAGTTTGGGCAAAGAGAACACCATTTCAGATTTCTGCAGGCATAGCAAACTAGCAAAATTCAAATGACCAAAGCATGCATGCCAAAGCTTTGCATCTGACATAGCCTGAGAATCATTTACTGCACATGCCAAATCATTTACAGATATTTCATAGTCTATGAGCTTATAGAGCCCACGACATAAAATGCCAGAAGCAATAATCGCATTGCCATTTGACAGATCATGAATTGTACACCTGTCATCAACAAATTTCACAACCAAGCCAATCTTGGCTAATGCAAAAACTGATAACAGGTTCTTCTTGATCCTTGGCATGAATAAAGCATCTGACAAATTGAAAGAACTACCATCAGTAGTAGTCAAAATGATCTTACCAACTCCCATAACATGATAAGAGGAGTTGTTGGCGCATGTAACAGTATTCCCTATAGGGGCAGGCTCGAGTGAAGAGAAGAAACTACGCTGCGAGGTAATATGTTTGGTCGCCCCATTGTTAAAATACTGGCAAACATCTGAGTCTACTGCAGACATGCACTGCTCATGAGAAGATGGGTCAAAACTGCAAACAGTAGTAAATGCCCATTCTTTTTCCTGCACAAGATTAGCAGACTCTGTTTTTGGTGTAGAGGCCTCTGCAACAACCATTCCAGCCTCTTTCTTCTTTGCCTCTTTAGCAGCCAATTTTGGACAGTTCTTTATGATATGATCATTCCCTTTATAGTACTTACAAAAAAATTTTTGCTTTTCTGATTTCTTCTCATCTTTATCTTCCTTCTTCGAATGTGCAGAATTAGCAGATTTCTGCTTACTAGTTGAAGAGCTCCATTTTCCTTTGTCCTTCTTACTAGCCAGGAAAGCTTGATTTGCAACTCGCATAATGGACTTGTTCTGCTTGGATTGATCTTCTTGCAACAAAATAGAGACTAACTCCTCAAATGATAAGGCATTTGGATTGCCTTTCATCATCAACCGAAGAGTAGAAGCAAAACTCTGATATGAATTAGGAAGCCCATTCAGAACCGTCTACACAAGTGAGCTATCTGGTATAACCTCATCAACAGAAATCAATTATTCCTTCAAGTCTTTGATCTTCGTTAGGAAACTGTCCATAGAATCACCTTCATTCATGTGCTCACTCTCCAACTATTTTCGGAGGTAAGCAACACAAGCCTCATTCCTAGCTTGGTACAATGTGGTAAGTGTATCCCAAGCATCCTTAGCTATTCTGCAAGAGCGAATGAGAGGAATAATGGCATGTTTGATAGACAAAGCTATCAATGCATGTGCGTGGGCATCTCTGCCATCCAAGCGAATCTGCTCTGTAGTAGGTACAGTAGAAACTGCAGCACGAACAGGAATATGCAGAATATCTTCATCTTCGACACCTTCTACATTAGCTTTAGTACCTACAATTGTAATAGTTGCAGGTGTGAAAGGACGTTTTTCGACACCCTGCACAATGTTCCACAGTCCTTTTGCAACCAACACATATAAGCCCATAATGGGTAGTTGGTACCATCCAACTTATCCTCAACAACCAACATACAGAATATATCACTGCTTTCAGCCATGGCTAGTGACTAAAATACCTTGATGCAGAAAATTGATTGTATCTCAAAAAGTTGAACAGAACTGCCCAAACAAATTCCACTAGACCTGTAACAGACTTCGAGACGCTTATACTGGCGAACAAAAACTGGTATATATCTTTGGCACAAAAAGATGAAATAGCCTGCACAAGCGCTGCGATAGTGCATTCGGAGGCTGAAACGAGCTCAGATCGCGATTTCGACACAACATAGCGAAGCTATTTTGATCCCAAAAACACGTTGAGTATGCTCACCAAAATTCGTGCGATTCTGAGACTGCAAACAGAGGAGTGTCGATGGTGCCCTAGATGAAGAGATGACGTGCTCTGATACCAATTATTGGAGTTAGACGTCTACGGAAGCACGTGAACAACACAAGGAAGAAGAAGAAGCTTGGAGCATAACACACAATACTGAATGTATTACTAGAGAATGTACAAAGATAAGTAGCCCATTAGGGGCAATAGGCTTTTATAAAAGCCGGGGAAAAAAACCTCCTAAAGAGGGAAAAAAGTGCCACAGTGGTCCTAGTGTGTTCACACACATCACTACCTAAATATAGCAACACAAAGGTACCAAGGACATCATTGTCAATGCCTGGTTGTAGCGTATGAATAAAGAAATAGCATATGATAAAAAGCTACCTTTGGCAAGGGCATTGAGAAGTATTCCACCAAGCCATCCTTCTCCCAAATTGGTTGTAGTTCCTCTGAATTTTGGAGAGGGTCGAATTCTTGTGAGAAAAATTGAAAGCAAACCCAATGATGTTCAAACTCTAGTTTAGATTCCCATATGAACTTTGTGTCTACCAATGAACCTCCCAACCCCTCAAACCAATGTGACAGACAGGAGATGTTCGAACAAAACCCTAAGAGGGAGGATTAGGAAGTAATCCTCAACCATGGCTTTTGGGGCAAGGGTTATCCCATCATACTCCTAGCCGGTACGTCATGAGAGCCTAGGAAGTAGGCTTTGGCAAGGTGGATGGAAGGCATGTGTGGTGTTACACAAATGAGCCCAATAAATATTAGGGTGTATCTTGTTAGACTCAAGATATAACCGGCAGGAGATGGTTGAACCACACCCTAAGAGGAAGGATTAGGAAGTAATCCTCAACCATGGCTTTTGGGGCAAGTGGTTAGCCCATCATACTCCTAGTTGGTAGTTCATGAGTTCAAATCCCACAATTGGTATTAGAGCCTAGGAAGTAGGCTTGGGCAAAGAAGGCGCGTGCGTCGATTTCAAAGGTGAGACCATCCAAGATTAGAGTGTATCTCCCAATCCGTAGGTCGGATTTCTACGTGTAATATACCGTTAGAAAGCAACGAGCATTCCAATGAAGACACTAGATTCGGGATCCAAGATACCTATCATGGGTGAGAACCAGGTTAAAGAGACTGAGGTTGAGAGCAAGGCAAGTCCATAGGCTAGTTGCCAAGAAGCGGAAAGGCAAGGTTCAAGATACCAAGGTTGAGAGCAAGGCAAGTTCGTAGGCAAGTGGCCAAGAAGCGGAAAGGCAAGGCTCAAGACACCAAGGTTGAGAGCAAGGCAAGTCTGTAGGCAAAGTGGCCAAGAAGCGGAAAGGCAAGGCTCAAGAGACCAAGGTTGAGGACAAGATGGTTCAAGAGACTGTGCGAGGGTGAGGACATATATCCAAGGGGAGAGCAAGGATTGATCATTGAGGACAATGATCTCTAGAAGGGAAAGCGAGTGTTAGATTCAAGATATAACCGACAGGAGATGGTTGAACCACACCCTAAGAGGAAGGATTAGGAAGTAATCCTCAACCATGGCTTTTGGGGCAAGTGGTTGGCCCATCATACTCCTAGTTGGTAGGTCATGAGTTCAAATCCCACATATCTACTGATCCATAAGCCAGATTCAGACATATAAGGTACCGTTGGAAACTCTTAAAATGAATTTTCAAATACAAGCACTAGATTGAGGATGCAAGATACATAACATGGATGAAAACCAGGTTCAAGATATGAAGGTTGAGAACAAGGGCTTAAGACACCAAGGTTGCGAACAACACAAGTCCATAGGCAAGTGGCGAAGAAGCAGAAAGGCAACATTCAAGACACCAAGGTTCAAGACACAAGGTTCAAAGCAAGGGTTCAAGAGATCAAGGTTCAAAACAAGAAGGTTCAAGAGACTATGCAAGGGTGAACACATCAATTCAAGGGGAGATCAAGGATTGATCATTGAGGACAATGATCTCTTAGTAAGAAAAAGAGAGTGTTAGACTCAAGGAATGATAGGTAGGAGATGGTTGAAACACACCCTAAGAGGGAGGATTAGGAAGTAATCCTCAACCATGGCTTTTAGGGCAAGAGGTTAGCCTATCATACTCCTAGCTAATAGGTCGTGAGTTCAATTCCCACATGACAGACCAAAGCGATCGGTGTTAACTTCAAAAATGCTTTCTCGTACCTATGAAGCTTGGACAAGATGATAATGGACTTGGATCTACAAGAAATTAGCTAGAAAACGTAGAAACATAGTAGTACTTTCACTCTCTCTCTCTCTCTCAAGCACACAAATGAGGGAATGTGGAGGGGAGGTGAAGAATATGGAAAAATCAAGAATTCTTGGTGAAGATGGTGAAGTTTAGGTACGTGGGAGAAGGTAGGGGAGGTGAAAATGAAGCAAAAGAGCATGAAAATTAGTGCAAGAACTACCAAATTCTACCAAAGCTCCTTCCAATGTCGATCTTCCAACACTTTCGGCATTACATATTCATCCTTCAGTACACACTTAGTAATGGTGCCAACTTTGGTGTTGTTGTAAACAAGGATGAGTATGACATCAAGGAGCTCCACCTTCTTAATTTTGAATCCTTGTAAGGATTATATGACAATCATGAATGAATGATGTGTAGAAAGGTGAAGGTGAGAAGCACACTAGATGCACACACACACACACACACAAGGGAGAAACAATGGAAGCAAAAACGTTTTTGTTCAAGAGCTCAAATTACAAAAGAAGTTCTTACAATGATCACAACTCAAAAGATCCAACTCCCAAAATGAGTTCTCTAGTTCTTTTTATAATTTTGCTATGAGTGTTGATCGGTTTCACATCTAATGCCTGGTATAGTTGAAAATTAGATTCTAAACTTACTTTTGAGGCATCTAACGAACTCTAGAAAATATGAAATTCAGTATGTGCATTCTATCTAAGCTCATCAAGCTCGAGGACTCCTCAACTTGCACAAAATCGAGCATTAAATTAAAAAATTGAAAAATTGCATTACAAAATTAGTGATGAAAAACATTGTTTAGGATTTCAAAGACTCATTTATGTTACAAATTGTTTGGAACTTCTTTCATGCACTGCTCCTTCTTGGGTGTGTATGGGACCCTTGAGCAACATATGTGTATATTATATGTATATTTATATCTTTATGTATATGTATATGTATATGTATATGTATATGTATATGTATATATATATATATATATATATATATATATATATATATATATATATATATATATATATATATATATATATATGTATATGTATATGTATACGTATACGTATACGTATACGTATACGTATACGTATACGTATACGTATACGTATACGTATACGTATACGTATATGTATATGTATATGTGTATATATATGTATATGTATATGTATATGTGTATGTGTATGTATATGCATATGTATATGTATATGTATATGTATATGCATATGTATATGCATGTCTATATGCATAGGTATACATATATGTATATGTATAGGTATATGTATATGTATATGTATATGCATATGTATATGCATGTCTATATGCATAGGTATACATATATGTATATGTATAGGTATAGGTACATTTATACGTATAGGTATAGGTGTAGGTATACATATACGTATAGGTACAGGTATAGGTATAGGTATATTTATATGTATAGGTATAGGTATACATATGTGTATAGGTATATGCATAGGTATACATATATGTATATGTATATGTATAGGTGTAGGTATATGTGTATGTATGTGTATATGTATATGTATATGTATATGTATATGTATATGTATATGTATATGTATATGTATATGTATATGTATATGTATATGTATATGTATATGTATATGTATATGTATATGTACATGTATATGTACATGTATATGTATATGTATATGTATATGTATATGTATATGTATATGTATATGTATATGTATATGTATATGTATATGTATATGTATATGTATATGTACATGTACATGTATATGTATATGTATATGTATATGTATATGTATATGTATATGTATATGTATATGTATATGTATATGTACATGTACATGTATATGTATATGTATATGTATATGTATATGTATATGTATATGTATATGTATATGTATATGTATATGTATATGTATATGTATATGTATATGTATATGTATATGTACATGTATATGTATATGTATATGTATATGTATATGTATATGAATCTTGTACTTTAAACCTATACATCCAAAGTGGGATTGTACGAATATGTTTGAAGTATACAAGAAGCAAAGATAGATTGACCAATGACAATAATTCTTGTTCCAAACTCAAGAAAAGATAATAAGGAATAAATATCGTTGTCACTCTAGCACAATGATAAGTATCAATGTGAGGAGATCCATCTCATAATTGTCAATGCGAGGAGACATGAGGGAGGTATGACGACCATGAGCAAATGAGTACACAAGTGAGTGAGAAGCACACTAACATGCACATACATATACATGGTAAGACAAAGAGATGGAGCGATTGAGTCTCCAATTAGCAAATAAATGAGTTTACAATGCTCTTCTTCACTTCAATTCCCAACAATCCAACCTCAAAAATGTCTATAGCTCTTTTTATAGTTTTTTAACTAGTTTTGGCCTTGTTCGGACTTAGTGTTTGACCTAGTTAAAAGTTAGGTTTCTAAGCTAATTTGGAAGTTGAGATGAGCTCTAAAAATTTTGAAAATTGGTACATAGGTAGATCTAGTACTCCTCAAGCTCAAGGACTCCTCTGCTTGAAAAAAATTGAGCTTGATTGATAAAGGATTTACAATGTAGTGGAGTGATAAAAATCATTGTTGAGATCGAGGAGCATACTGGGAAAGTTTACCTAGGCAACAACAAGAGTCTACCCATCTAAGGGAAAAGAAAATTACAAATCACCAATGATCGATGGGAGTGCAAATCATTCTCCAATGTATTATTTTGTTGATATATTTAGGTAATGATGTGTGTGAACACACTAGGACTACCGGTGTACTTTTTTCCCTCTTTAGGAGGTCCCCCTCCTGCTTGTATATATGCCTATAACCCTAATGAGTCACTTATCTTTATATATATATATATATATATATATATATATATATATATATATATATATATATATATATATATATATATATATATATATATATAAAGGAAGTTTGGCATTAGCCTACTCTCTCGGACTTGAATTAAATTCTCTTATCTTTGTACATTCTCTTGGTAATACATTCAGTATTGTGTGTTATGCTCCAAGCTTCTTCTTCTTCTTTTTCCTTGTGCTATTCACGTGCTTTTGCAGACCTCAAACTCCAAAAACTGGTATCAAAGCAAGTTGTTGCTTCATCTAGGGTGTCATTGACATCCCTCCATTCACAGTCTCAGAATCGCACAAAAATTGGTGAGCATACTTAGGGCAATTAGGAGTTCAAAGCAGCTTCACTGTGTGGTGTTGAAATTGTAATATGAGATCATTTCGGCCTCCGCACACAATATCGCAATGTTTGTGTAGGGAATTTTGTCTTTTTGTGCCCAAGATATATACATGTATCAGTTTGCCAATATAAGCTCCTCAAAGTTTGCTACAAGTTTCACAGAAATTGACAGGGTAGTTGCCACTCTAGCATAATGGCAAGTACCAATGTGAGGAGATCCACCTCATAATTGCCAATTTGGAAAGACGTGAGGGAGGTATGATGACCATGAGCGAGTGAACTGCACAAGTGAGTGAGTGAGAAGCACATAAGCATGCACACACATACACACACACACACATGCACACAAGGTAAGAACAAAGAGAGGAACAATGGAATGCCTTCAATTACAAAATAATTGCATTACGAAAGCTTCAATCTCTACCAAACCAACCCCCAAAATGAGCTCTCTAGCTCTTTTTATAGTTTTTCACTAGCTTTGGCCCTATCGAGACCTAGTGTTTTTGCCTAGTTAAAAATTAGGTTCCAGGGCTTATTTGAGGGCTCAAACCAAGTTTGAGAATCATGAGAATTGGTATGTAGATACTCCTAATACTCCTCAAGCTTGAGGAATCCTTGACTTGAATAAAATGGACCTGCAAAAATGTGAAATGATATTTACAATGGTTTTTAGTGATCAAAATCACTCTTTTTATAGGGATTTCTTTTGAAAATTTGATATATACTTCTTCGAGCTCCCTACATGCTCCATCTTCTTGTGTGTCCACTTCATTGATGCATTCCCATGCCTCGTGCTTGACCTTGAGTACCAACACTCACCCCCTCTCGAGTCTATCATCCTTGACAAAACCTTGTTGGAGTGAGTGTTCCATGTAGTAATTTGAGGGGTAGTGTCCATGTATCAACAAGAGCGATTTGCCTTCCAAATGTAGCTAGGTCAGTTTCCCTATTCTTCATTTTGTCACTGTTAACCTTTGTAAGTTCTAGTCCCTTTGTATGTACTTCTTCCTTGGATTCTAGCGTGATGGTGTATTTGTGAGCTTTCAAAATTGCTAGTTGCTCAAAAGAGATTGTCAATGTTGATTTTGAGCAGTTGTTGACGGTGAGTTGCTTCATAAGTATTGGTGTTGTAACCTTGATGTCCTCTGGATCTTTCAAACATGGGTTTCATAGTTATCATGCCAAGAACCCGTAACCCATAATGAATGATGTGTAAGTGTGTTAGTGTATGGGTTTGAAGAAAAATGTACCTTGTGCACAACCTTGTAATGTGGCCCTATGCATGCTTACTTGCGGAAAAATTGGGTCTTGAGCGAAGTGCTCAAGGGTATGCTAATGATGAGGTTTCCTAATCTATCATTGTCAAAATATTGCCACAGTAGGGGATTCTTACCATGGTGAAGGGTTGTCGATGTTCATCTCTTCATGTTGTACTCTCATCATGGTGATTGATTGTCTTCTATTGTTGATGGGTGTCCTTGTTGATGGTTCACTCATGAGATTCTTTGAGCCTATGGTCTTGTCCCTGCTCATTTATAATTCATGTGAGTTTTCTCATCGTTTGGTCTACTCACTTTGAGTCTCTCACAATCTTTCATTTTGTGAGTACACCCTTCTTTTCATTTTGCTTCGAGACGTGTATTTTCTACACAACTGACATCAAACTACATGATAATTGAGGTACATGGCATACATTATGCATAGTAAATTTTGAACCATCAATGAACCACACAACCACATCTCCAATCTTGATAACGTCACACTGGTAAGAGTCATCGTCTCATAGTACCAAGAGACTTTGTTGCATAAGTAGAGAACCATTCTTTATGTGGTGTCACATGGAAAGAAGCACCTGAATCTAGCAGCCAAAGTGGGAAAGAGAATCAACCATAAGAGCCTCAGTAGGCATAGTACTATCAGGTGTCAACACATCAGCATCATCAAAGATAGCATTGATTTCTTCAATCTTCATAGTTGAAGTAGATGATGCAGGTAACTATTTAACATGCCAATCAACATTCAACCCTTTACCTTTAGCATTCTTTGATGCATATCAGTATTTCTTCATGTTTCCTTTCTTAAATTTTGTTGACCATTCTTTTCCTTGTTATTGCTCCTGCCATGTTGCTGATTCGTTCCTTGGTAATAATCACAAACATTATATGCATCTCCACTGTGAGTGCCAACCATAGATTTTCTACAAATCTCCTCACTCAAGAGTGCTCCACATATGTCATCATAGACCAGTTTACCACTAGGTGCACCATTGCTAATAGCTATGCAAAATGTATCCCATGATGATGGCAAGGTGCATAACAACAAGATTGCTTTCATTTCATTATCCATGTCCATTTTTTGAGCCTATAACTAGGAGAATATAGCATCAAAATCATTTAGATGAGCAACAACACTATCTGTGTCCTTCATGCGAAGGTCATAAAACTTTCTCATCAGATACACTTTATTTGATGTCGTTTCTTTTTCATATATATTGCATAATTTCTTCCAAAGCTCCTCTACACTTTCACAATCCAATACTGTAAACTAAACATTATCTGTTAGATGCAATTGAATGGTAGACCTGGCCATTTCATCCAACTCATCCCAATCATCTTCATCCATGTGACCAGGCTTCTTTGAGATTCCATTTATTGGCTTCCATTGTTTCCTATGAATCAACACATCTTTAATCCGATTCTTCCATAGAGCAAAGTTTGTGCCATCAAATTTTTGGATCTCAAAATGGTGTTTGCCCTGCAACTTATAGCTCCTCCTCAGAAAACTAGCACTAGACCTTGATCCACTAGATGTGCCTAAGATCTTTGATGCCATGATGATAGAGAACAAAATAGAATGATAATGGAGCTAGAAGAGTCCAAACACCACTAAAGCTAAAAAAAGATGACCAAGTGTCAGTCAGATGATAGAAGAAAGAATTCATGCCCTTCTCGAGGAAGAACTTACCAACAATGGTTTTGATGTCGTTTTCATTGAACCCATGCATGTACTATCAGAAGTAGTGAGATTTTTAAATGCATTCCGATACTTGATGAATAATCCTCCAACACGATATGATCTAGGATATGTACGCCAACAAACTACCTTCAATTCCACCATCCAAGTTCTCGTTCACTCGAGTTTATCCCATAGATCAACCCTTAGAGGCTAGAGATGAGCCCCAATTCCTCCCGTCGACACCATTACCATCACCATAGTGCAGTCCTTGCACCTCATCACCAACCCCACATCCAACAATCACACATTGCACTTTGAAACACCACCCTGCTTCCCATCACCTATCCACACTACCACATCTCCTCACACTCCTACAAAACCACCCCTCACACCAGTTTTCTCACCCCCATACAACCAAAAGACCCATAATCCCTAAATTTCAAGAACCATGCCCTTTCCTAGTTCTATTCCCAGATCCATCTATGAAGCCTATTCTTCCATGTTTACATTCTTACCTGGCTTTTGCCCACCATTCTCTACACTCCCTTTCACACCCATTCCTCCTATCAAACCTACTGCCATTCTCCTTCACATTCCTATCTTTAATGTCTCCACGACACAAGGAAGTGTTATAGAAGCTATGTATATGTCACTATCATCATCAGTGATTCCTCTCCCCATCCCACCCCCTCTCCCTACATCAACTCCACCACACTCTCCGATTCCCCGCTCACCACCACACACTACCATACATGCATTATCCCTTTGCAGTTCCACCTCTTCCCACATTTATGCATGCAAATCTGGTTTTTTTTGCATTGATGATGGATAATGCACTAGCACACATGTTTATTTGCATGGCACATATTAGATATGAGTATGTAGCATTGGGACAACATAAAAGCCATTTATAAGAACATACATACACATACACATACACATACACATACACATACACATACACATACACATACACATACACATACACATACACATACACATACACATACACATACACATACACATACACATACACATACACATACACATACACATACACATACACATACACATACACATACACATACACATACACATACACATACACATACACATACACATACACATACACATACACATACACATACACATACACATACACATACACATACACATACACATACACATACACATACACATACACATACACATACACATACACATACACATACATATACACATACACATATACATACACACATGCACATAAACATATACATACACATATACATACACATACACATATACATACACATACACATACACATACACATACACATACATATACACACACACATACACATACATAACATATACATACACACACACACACACACACACACACATATATATATATATATATATATATATATATATATATATATATATATATATATATATATATATATATATATATATATATATATATATATATATATATATGTGTGTGTGTGTGTGTGTGTGTGTGTGTGTGTGGTCATGGATCTTGTTTGTTATGTCAACACACATGAGTAAGTTCTTAATACTTTTACCAAAGCACTAGCGAAGTTAAAATGATTGTTAGATGATCCTAAAAGTGAGAGAGATGGAATTGAGCTTAAGAGCTAGTGTTGAGGTATCAAATGTCATCCATGATGCACAATAATGATATTTTTCATCTGCCCAATAATGATATTTTTCATCTCTTGCATGTGTGATGCATATAGGAGATGCTCTAAATACGTATATTTTTCTAGGTTTCGTTTATATACTCTACCTAATTAGATTTACAGTGTGGCATACTTACTTTAGAGTGTGGCATACTTATTTAGTAACCCACTTATGAATCATTAATAGCTTTTTCAAAGTGATCTCTTTTATATAGTGTACTATCTTTATATATTCTATTAGGTTATTTCGTACATCCTAATGTTGTTATGTGGTATTATGTATTATATCATTTTATACATCGTAAAAGAAGAAAAGGATCATTTTCACTCATCTCCGTGCGTTCTTTCCTTCTTTGGTATTGTACTAGGTCATTTTTTACTTTGTAATCTTATTATTGTTATGTTGTATTTGTTATGCTCTGGGATGAGCAGTTAGCGGGTGATGGTCAAAACAAAGACCAAGGCTCTTAAGCTCGACCTTGAGCTTTTCTTATGTCTTGGACATGAAGACTCTCATGACCCCGTGGCGACGATGCACTATGAAGCATATGTGTCAAGTCTATGATTCTTTTTGAATTCGACGTCGACCTCTTGTCAGCTCCTTGAGTCAAGTAGATGCCCGATAACAGGAACGCTTCCTCAACCTCTCCACAAGTGCTTGGGTATCGGATATGTTCTCCTCTCCATGAGGATGGGACCTATGATCCAAAATGATGGAAAACATTGTTTCTAGCTGCTCACCTATGCAGGCTACATTTGAACAGCTTTTAGATGGCACCTCAAGACACATCTCAAGACGGGCTGCGAATCGGTCCAAGATCCATACAAGACATTTCCACAGAACTCTGAATGTCTCATCTCATCTTATGCTTCCGCTTGCCCTCTCATGAGGCCGTCCCATGGGTTGAAATTCACTTCAGTTGGCCTTTTCTAGGGAACGTGCAAGGCAGTGCTTCAGAGTTCAAGTGAACCGAGACTCAGGAGAAAGTCTTTGACCAAGCAAAAGGCAAGAGTCACAGGATATGAAGACAAGCGGCAACAAAGAACGATCCGCTTCTTGAAGCAAAGGTATGGGGCTAGATGCGACCTAGACCTCGTGCATATTCGGCAAGCATTGCATTGTCATGCTCTTCAACTTGATTCGCTCATCAAAGGAGTACCCTTGCATGAGCAACGCAGCGGACAACTCGTGCGAACCCATGTACATCCAAGTAAGTCCTTCTTCTTCTGCTTAGAGCATTACTATGAGATGTAATGTTCTCATGTCTTTATTTGTGTAGACGTTTCTACTACACATCACATAGTTTGCGTGCATATCATGCCACGATTCTTTTGGGCTGACAAAGACACCACTCAAACAAGGGCAGGAACACCTTCTGCTCCACGAGTAAGCACCAAGGGGCGATGGCCAAAATGGAGAGATCAAGGCTCCTATGCCCGATCTTGAGCTTCTCCCATGTCCCGGACATGGAGTGGAGTCCTCATGGCCCCATGGTGACGACACACTATGAAGCATATTTGTTGAGCCTATGATTTTCTTTGAATTTGACGTCGGCCTCTCGTCGGCTCCTCAATCAAGTAGATGGTTGGTAACGAGAATGCTTCCCCAACCTCTCCACGAATGCTTGGGTATCTGATATGGCCTCCTCTCCACGCGGATGGAACCTATGACTCGAAACGGTGGAAAACGTTGTTTCTAGCCGCTCACCTATGCGGGCTATGTTTGGATGACTTTCAGACACCTCAAGATACACCTCGAGACAGGCTGTGTGTTGGTCGAAGATCCATACAAGTTCCATGCAACTCTAAAGGCCACATCTTGTCTTATGCTTCTGCTTACCCTCTCATGAGGCCGTCTCGGGGAAACCTCTATGTAACTTCATAACATTATTAGGTTATGAAGTTACGGTGTCCCCTTCTTTTGTGTGTCCCTCCTGGTTTGCAAAAATTTTCTATCTTCTCTCTTGTGTTCTCTCTTGCTTGAAAGGGGACACCGTAAAGGATCACAAAACCCAAGTTTCTCCTCCATCCACATACTACATGTAGGTTTGAGTTGTAGTGGTTCTGTTGAGTTTAAATGAAGAGATGTTTTTTGAGCAAGCAATGAGGGAGTGACAAGTAAGCAGCAACGAGATAGCGCGATGGGCGTTGAGAATCGGGCATGGGATTCTCATCCACATACCTGTAAGATAGGGTTTGCTATATCGCCGACTTCCAGCGTAATTGGAGTTTTGTTGAGCTTCGTCAGTCAGCTCTGCCACTGTTGTTTTGCTTCCGGATAGTACAGAGATTAACCTGCGCATCTTGAAATGGCCACCGCAGCTGCCGCTGCTGCGACGTCGCTGGCCTCTTCTTTTTTGGGCACGCAAGAACTCTCCAATGGCGTAAAAAACTTTGGACCAAGCAACGGTTTTCGCGTTGTGGCCAGGTTTGGAGGTAAGAAAGCGGCCAAATCTGCGCCTAAGAAAAGTAGCTCTGCCAATGTAGACAGGCCTCTCTGGTACCCTGGCTGCAAGCCCCCGGCATGGCTCGACGGCTCGCTTGTCGGAGATTACGGTTTCGATCCTCTGAACTTGGCCAAGCCGGCGGAATACCTGCAGTTCGACTTCGATTCTTTGAACCAAAACCTGGCGAAGAACTCTGCCGGAGAGATCATTGGCGCTCGCGTTGATAGCGCAACCAACATCAACGCCACTATTCAGCCCTATGCGGAGGCTTTCGGTCTACAAAGGTTCCGAGAGTGTGAGCTCATCCACGGACGCTGGGCCATGCTTGCCACTCTTGGCGCACTAGCTGTCGAGGCTTTCACTGGCGTGACCTGGCAGGATGCCGGCAAGGTGAGTGCGGTCTCTCGCTGCCAAATTTCACTCCTATATAATGCCGATGTGTTTAAATCATTATAGGAAATGTGATTTATACCTTCATTAGGTTCATGGATCTGGTTTATCAATACCTATATTTATAATCAGCTTTACGAATTATGACGCCTGTTTTGGGAACTTGTTGAATCCTCTACACACATCTCAGACTAAGATGGTCTAGAATGTGGGTGAGGGGCTGAAGTACATATGTATAGAACTTTCACGAGGGCTTCGCTTCGCATTCTGAATCTGACGTCTCAGACTGAGAAACTAACCTTGGGCCTCTGCCAGGTCGAGCTCGTTGAAGGAGCCTCCTACTTTGGACTGCCTCTTCCTTTCTCTATCTCCACCTTGGTCTGGATTGAAGTTCTTGTGATTGGCTACATCGAGTTTCAAAGAAATGGAGAGCTTGATGCTGAAAAACGGCTGTATCCAGGAGGCAAATTCTTTGATCCTTTAGGCCTGGCTGCCGACCCAGAGAAAAAGGAAGTCTTGAAGTTAGCCGAGATTAAGCACGCCAGGCTTGCTATGGTTGGGGCTTTTGGTTTCGCTGTGCAAGCTGCTGCCACAGGAAAAGGCCCTCTCGATAACTGGGCTACTCATCTAAGCGATCCCCTTCACACAACCATCATTGACACCTTCACCAAGTGAGCAGGTTCTCCTTTCTTCTAGGAGAAGTTTTTCTTGCAATCCTGATGTATTTCTGCTGTAAGTATCTCTCTAGATACTGAAGTTGTGTTGTCTCGTAACTTTGTAACGTGATGTATGGTAGTGCTATCTCTGTTGATGATAACATGGAATACATACGGATTATGTCTGGACAGGTAACGAAAGGTGTAATGAATTTCTGCCCATTTATATATTATCATGTATTAACTCTACTCTGATGTGCACATGTAAATAGTTGGATTAATGTTTGCATTGATTCGAGTTGTTAGTTGTACTGGATATAGCTAAATATGTATCAAGTGTAGTGATAGGACGAATGGGATCAGGGAAGGGTGACTATGTAGTGTTGGCTTTAGAGTGCTGAAACACGAGAGGATGCCTGATATTTGATGCTCTGTTAGTGTTTGTAGATCAGACTTTTTTTATGAATTACTTAACCGTTGAAAGTCGTACTTTTTGCAAGGTAAGAATTTGCAATATATCTAGGTTGTGGATGTATAATGTTTTCTCCTCAGAAGTTATGCCAGCATTGGTGGGTGCCACTTGTATGTGCATCAGCATGTATGATCTTTATGTCTATTTCATGGGTTATTCATAACTGTATTTGTGACTAGCGATCAGTTTGGGAGGCTGCTTTTGTGACTCTCTGCCAGAATTATGGATATCACAGCAAGCTCACGGTTTAGTTCCTCTCACGTATGTTTAGAATATCATTCAAAAATCTAGTGTTAAAACTGTGTGTCACTGCCTACCAGGTGCAATTACACTACCTAACATCTCTGTGGATTTTGTGGCAGTCACAGGTAGGGTCCATGTAGAACATCTATCAGCTGATGTAGCAATTGTCAATGGGATCTGTGAATTTTAGGGGAGGGCTACACCTCATGAGTGATCATGTGGTAGTGTTGTGATGAAGGTGATGTTCAATGTTTAGATATTTATTTTTGATGGTATAGTGCGAAATACTTCTAGCTTGTGTAGCCACTGTAGGCTTACACCTGTACTTTACTGCTTGGGTGATGGAGGACATGAGTGGGTTCATCTTGGTATGCATTTTTTTACCAGGTTGGTGAACATGTAATGTTAAAATGTGTTATGCTCTATTCGGGCTGACCTCATCCATCACCTCTGGGGAGTATAGAGAATTAGTCTAAAGAACTATGTGAAGTTTATGCTTCTGGTGTACTTGTTTGCATGCTGTGTGTGAGCGTGCCTTTACTCTTAGCTTATCGCCGACACAGATGGAATAAATCTAATTGGTTGAACATGGTTACAATGGAGATGAGGGCTTTTTGTTTCTCTTGGGTTGTTTTTTTTTTGGGAGAGTACAATGAATTGGAAATACTCACTCACACACCTAACCTCATAAGGTAGATGCACTCATCATGAGGAATTCATGGACATGTCCAGCCAAGATTTGAACTCAGGACTTCCTCCCACAGCTTCAAGGCGCCAGCCATTAGGCTACGTGGGCTCGGACAATTCTTGGTTAATATTGTGAGCTCCTTGCAGTTTCTCCTCTGGGTGAGATTGGGTCTTTACTAGGATTTATTTGAGTAAACATGGAAGGAAAGATGCTGCATGCATTCAAGTTTTAATGATGTCCTTAGCTGGTGTTTGTGATCAGATATGAGGAGTGGAAGATAGGAGTATATGATGAATGATTATGAGTCAATCTTCACAGTTTGAATGGCTTTAATAAAAGTTATTTATTCCCACCTGCAGAGACAACTAAATAAAAATGCAGTTGTATAGTTGGATGCATCAAAAAGGAGATAGGAATTGATAGCATCTGGAACAGTCGTAGGTCATGTGGAGAATGGTGCTCTGTGAGCATAAGCATTAGGGAAAAATATTGTTCCCACCTGCAGAGACAACTAAGTAAAAATGCAGTTGTATAGATGGATGCATTAAAAAGGAGTTAGGAATTGATAGCATCTGGAACAGTCGTAGGTCATGTGGAGAATCATGCTCTGTGAGCATAAGCATCAGGGAAAAATATCGTTCAGTAGTCCATAAAGGAAACAAATATTGAAATCATTTAGAATTTGAGAAGATTGAGAATAAGTGTATGCCTTTTGAAAAACAGATGCATAGTAGTTTATGTATGAAAAACAGATGCATAGTAGTTTATGTAAACTTGGTGGTCTTTTGATGAGAGTCAAGTTTATGGAAGAGTAGATCTTATACTGAAGTAGCCATGGAACAAAGTGCTACAAATTGGTGTACTGGAGATACTATCTAAAAATGCGCTGGAGGCTGATCTGTGTTATCCTTATGCCTGTTGGACAAAAGTTAAATAGTAGTTTGCAGTAATGCAAAACTGGATAGTTTTTTATGAAAAGGCTACAACTTCAAGCCAATGGAGGAGTAACTCTATGCCTGTTGGAAAGCACTTGCATATTATGCATTATTTCGAATTGGATGGTTTCTATGAAAGAGCTATAATTTTGAAGCTATCGAATGACTTGGCATGAAGATGAAAATCCCCCCCCCAATAAAAAAAAAAAAAAAAACTATATTTTGGTTCCTGGAGACAGTGATTCTGTGAGAATTGGCAGGATCTGGAGTTTGATCTGTGTTATGCTTATCCTTATTGGACAACAGTTGAATAGTAGTTTGCACTAATGCAAAACTGGATGGTTTTTCATGAAAAGGCTACAACTTCAAGCCAATGGAGGAGTAAGTCGATGCCTTTTGGAAAGCAGTTGCATAGTATGCATTGTTTTGAATTGGATGGTTTCTATGAAAGAGCTCTTATTTGAATGTAACTAAAGACTTGCTTGAAGATGGAAATCCCCCCCACATAAAAAAAGGGCCATATTTTGGTTCCTGGAGACATTCATTCTGTGAGAATTGGCAGGATCTGGATCTGTATTCTCCACTTGCACTCATTTATGTCCTTGCGAGTTTAAGGTTTACTGAAGAATGCAATACACTAATCTCCCATAGAGGAGCTTTCACTTGTTGAGGAAGATAGTAGATCAGTTTTGAGGACAGACCCTAGCTGCAGACTGGACTGTGGAGACTGGTGCATATTAACACACAGGGTATGTGCTTGCGACACATCGGAGATTAGTGTCTTGTTGAGTTAAGATCCTTCTTATTTGAAGGGTCTGAAATTGAACAACTGGAACAAGATGGAGGATATCCCAATGAAGTTAAAAGAAATCTTGATATTTATCAAAACTCAAACAAGAAGTGGTGCACAGCTTAGTATTGAATTAGATGGGAAATGAAGTTCATGGACTTGTAGTATCCTCTTATAGAGAACAGGGAAGTTATGCTCAAATGGCAAATCCTTAAAGAGGGATCTTGACCAATGTCAGAGAGAGTAAAATCTGCAGTGTAAAGGATAAAGATTAACAAGTGGCAGGGAAGACTTCAGTCACCTCTTCTTTTCTCTTCCTAAGAGCACCTAGATATCTCAGTGCATCAATATTCCCCTTTTGCTAACTCATCAAAATTTGCTGGAAGCAAGCTTTGCTATGAGAAGATGTGGGTTGCTTTGTGGTTCTTTGGAATGCCATTTGTAGCGGAGCTCTCTGGAAAATTTGGAATGAAATAGATGCCCAACTTTGATAACTCTTCAGGGAGTGACCTTAAGACAAATCCCTAGATTGGTGGATGAATTGAAGTTGTAAAAGTTGGTCCCCTCCAAACACCACAAGGTGTTCGATGTAGAAAACAATAAGTAGAAGAAGTGGATTCCTCACAAAGGAGATGGAAAGATCATCAGCCTTATTTTACCTCTTTCAAATCTTCTAGACCTCTTTCCTTTTTAACTTCTAGTACACTTTAGTTAAAAAACTATCATCCTTGAAGAAAAAGATAATTTATATTGATGGGTTCTTATCCATGGAGTGGGGTTAGTTCATCCTTCATTTAATCTTATTTTCAGCCTCATGTGGGATATCTAATCACCTTTCACACATGAGTTGTCAGATATATGCTTTGATCACTCCAAGGTTGTAATGCTCAGTCAATTGCACATTTTTGCCATGTTAATGGACTGAGTAACATATCCAGCAGTTGATTGCATGTTTTACCAAATTCAATGGACTGAAATAACACATTCAGACGGTTAAGATTTCATGTTTATGGTGGATGAGACATGGTATAGGATGGTGTGGTCGGTGGTGTCATGATCCATCATAATTAAAGGTGGGTGTCATGATCCATCATAATTAAAGGTGGAAGAAAGAATATATCCATCTTAATTAAAGGTAGAATAAAGAATAGATGGAGTAAGAATGTATTGAGGCTATACTTTATTGGTGCCTCAGAATGTGGTTATAGAGCTTCGCTTACATGACATCTACATGCTTAGCATATAGGTTGCTCTTAGTTGGACTATTCTCAAATTTGTGCTAACACGTAGGCATGTGTCACTCTGGCACAATGGAAGTACCACTATGGTGAAGGTCCACCTTCTAAATGTCAATCTGTGGAGACATGAGGATGATGTGATGATCAAGAGTGATAGGAGCACACAAGTGAGTGGGTGAGAAGCATGATGATATGCAAACATACACACATGCACACACAAGGTAAGACAAAGAGGAAACCAATGGAATCTTCTTTGCATTGGAATACTTTTACAACTCATAGAAGCTCAATCTCCAACTAGCTAACCTTCAAAATGAGCTCTTGCTCTTTTTATAGTTTTTGGCTTAGCTTTGGCTTGTTTCAAATCTAGTGTCTAGTTTAGTTAAAAGGTTCCTAAGCTATTTTGAGGGCTTAAATGAGCTCCAAAAAGTATGAAAATCGAAATGTAGGTCCTACTTGTACTCTTCAAGCTCGAGCACTACTCGGCTTGTACAACATGTAGTTGGAATTACCAAAAATGATTATTTTCAATGGTGTGTTGTGATGATCACTTTTTATTAATGTAAAGTCTGAAAATTTTAGAGGCTTTATTGTCCTCCTCCCCTTCTCTAGCTTCCTTGTCTGCTTAGGCTTGTATCCATGTCTTGGCCCTCTCTTTGACATCTTTCCCTCATGCTTCCTTGTCGGCTCAACCCCTCTTGGTCTCCTCTACCACTAACACTCCCCCCTTCTTTTGGGTCTATCATCCTTGATTGACCCTTGTGGTGTTGGGTGATCAATATAGTACTGAATTATATTGATGGCGAGTTCATGCTCTTTGAGGTGGAGTCCCCTTGCTTGATCAACTTCAAGTCATTCCCAATCGATGACACTAGGACATCTGGCTAAAGCAATCTGTAATGCATTGAGTATACTCACAAGCAAAGAGTTACAGGAGATGTGGCTTTCAAGATGAACACCTCAAAGTGGTATTCCAAGAAGCTTTTTGTGAACATATCTTTGAATGTCTACTTGTAATAGGCTAGGAGATACTTCATCCTACAATGTCAGGCATAGATGACCTTTATTGATGGCATCATGCTCAAGTCATAAACCAAATCTAAATTGTTGTATTCAAAATCGGGTGTGGATACATGAGGTGCCTTGACATTTTGGAATGTTTTGAATACAACTTGCATAAGGTCAAATATCTTAATGAGCATGCGTGCAATGATATCAAGCATTGGTTGCACGCCCGACATCCAGTGGTGTATGATATATGCCATAGTCGACTATCTCTATGGAGGTGCAAGATATGGGTAGCCAACCCAATCTACACAACATGCATTGTTCTTTACCTTTATGGAGAATACTGTCCATGAGCCACACCTTGGGGCATGGCCCTAACACAGGTTGTAGAGGATATGTAAGGGGGCATTCGACCATGTCAATAGCATCTCAGGATACTCTTGGAGTAATTTGGACTTCCAATTAGGTTGGAAAATGGTGCCTATGCGCATTGTTTCAGAAAGATACTTCGGCTTGAATTATGTGGAAAAGGTTTGTGGTTTTCTTGTGATTCTTAGTATCTATGCATTATGATGTGCCAAAATTACAAAATATGCCATGTATTGCAATTTTGAAGTTGTGATAAGCCTGTGATGGGCCAAGTTTCGGAAATACTTTGACTTCATTAGAATTTCTTCAATGGTTGCCATCGTTAAGAATTGGAATTCCACATGGTCTGTGTTCTCTATTGCTTGGTGCCGATTGAGGTTCGTACTATTCTTCAAACGATTGTTGGAGCTTCAAGTGGTGATGCAGATCTCTCATATTGTTGGAGCCTTGGCTTTGATTTTGGAGATTGTTAATGTCTGTAGACTCTAAAGTTGGAATGGTGGGTTCTGTGACTGCCATTGGTGGTGCTGGTAGTCCTACAGATTTTTGCCTTTGTAATTTATTGAGATCCTCTATCAGCTTATTGTGCACTTCTAGCAAGTTAGTATAATCTTCCAAGATGGTCTTGATAGTCTCTGGAGGGACTGTTTATAATTTAGTGATGCTAATAGGAGCGTCTGACATATTCTTGATCGCAACCTCTAGGTTCTCTGTGTTCTTTTGTTGTAGCCTTTGATTTTCCTCTTTTGCTGCCACTAAGTGCCTTTCTAGTAAAGCCATGTTGTGGTTGAGCTTGGCATTTCTCTCTATCTATCCACATAGTAGATCTTACATTTCATTGACAACTTGTTTACTTTGTTCTTGTACATGTGCCTCTAGCTGGATGACACTTGTTGAAGAGTAGTATATTGTTCTTGCAAAGTGTCGTTAATAGCGATCAGTGTTGATATTCTCTCTTGTATGCGACTGGATTGGTCCAATAACATTATGTTGCATTGTGCAAGCATTGTATACTCCTCGTGTAATTGATTGGCACAATTGATCATCATTGATATGGCCGAATCAATGTAAACGTTTAAGCGAAACTTTCGCTTGAGCCTACATGGTGTAGCTGTAGCCTACATGGTAATAGCTAGATGCAGTGATGTTGGATGCAATGTTTAGTGTGTTATATGAAAGGGGAATGGGGACGATGGATGCAATGAAAAAAAAACAATCGGTGCTGATATGTTTGTGGAGGGGGGATCAGGGATTGTGGCATTGTAGGGGGTGGGGGAGCTATAGTGAGTGGTGGTGATATGTCCATAGGATCAGATGTGGTCATGTGTGTGGCAGCAATAGTGAAGAGTGATATTGTGGTTCCAGTGTGCGATGGTGTGCTTGTGGTACTAGACAAAAAATATGCTGAAGTGGAAACAGGTTGGGAATCTGGTGGTACATAAAAATGATCGTGATGAATGTGTGAAGAAGTGTCCCACAATGAAGGACATGCAGATGATGAATGGAATGTTGAAAAGAGAGATTAGATGGGAAAACGATAGCGATATGGACCGGAATATGGGGCAAAGGAGGGTTGGAGAGGAGGTGGGTATGGTGTAGTTGTTGGTAGAATATATGATGCAGTGAAGGTGGATTGTAAGACTACTGATTCTGATAGTAAGCTCGATGGTGCAAAAAAACTAGCATTATACAAGAGATTGACATGTGAAGAAAAGTTTTGAGTATGTGATGATGGGCTATGAAACTCAAAACTCGGAAGGGGAATCATTGTAGCGACCGGATTTCTGGTGATGGGTAGTTCAATGGTTGTGGTTAGAATTGGCTCACGAGTTCTCAATGACGACATGACATGTGTGGGTGAGTGAGGAGGCATCTCGAAGGTGTTCTCAATTGATTGACTAACAATTTCAATACTGGAAGTATAGAAGAAGTATGTACAGTGGTGATAGGGATGTTTGTAGAAGATGTGGTAGAGGTTACATGGATCTCTATGATTTTGCCAGACCGAGGGAGAGTCCTAACTCTTCTTCCATTGTATGTGGTTGAGAGCTTCAACCATGCCTAAAACTTTTGTGAGTGCCTGTATGGAGTGGATGAATGTGGGATCCACACCGTCTTCTTCAAGTAGATATTCCAGTATTACTCAACTCGTTTGCTCCTATAGTCAACTGTGAGAGTGAATGTCTTGCATTGTCTTCTGTAATTTTTTAAGGGTTTCCATGTAGGAAGGTCCACCTTCTTCTTCTTAATCATTGGGCTTCCTGTCTTCTCCTTGAGATCTGGGTGACTATTGCTCTTCATCCCAATGGGCATGGCACTCTTTCTCTATAAGTTTTTGTTCATCTTGTCTCCTTGATGGGCCTATTGTATCTTGTCCATCTTCCTCTTTTAATCCAAACTCTACACCTGACAAAATAGAAATGATGGGAATTGTTGAAGGACTTGTTCAAAATCGAATGTGTCCCCTCTCATCCTCCTGTCACTAGAAATTCAAACTTGGTGAAATTGGTGGGGCCGATGGCTGAGCTACAACTGTTTCCCTTGAGGTAGTTGTGGTTTGAGATTCTGTGGGTCAAGGGATGCGGCTAATGAGCCGAGGAATGGTGGGTGGTGTCGTAGTGGTGACACTTCTAGGGTAGTGATGACACCTGTTGGTTGAATGCATAGGATGATTCCACACATATGCTTCGATTGTGAGCCTGCTAAGGATCTTCTTTGCTTGAAAAACTGTAGTAGTGTTTGAGTGAGTGCTTGCTCTATAGGAATGCCATATGCCAAACACTTGAAGACAATCCTCATAATTGCACAACACTTGTTAATGATTGGTTTGCACTGCCATCTCACATTTTCCACGTAAAGATGGTCAATAATCTAGTGTGGTATATTGATCTTTATCTCTACAGATTCTACCAAGTAAAGACTGAAAACATATCTTTTTATGGGGCTACGTGAGATGGTGCTGCCTTGGGAAGGCAAAATGTTGCATGCAGATTTTTAGGGGGATAAACAAACTGCATGTGATTGCATACATCTAATTGATCTTCAATACGTCCATCTTCTTGATAGAGTTCAATTTCAATGTTTCTCTATTAGTGGGGAGATGCCTACATTGCGTATTTAGAGCTTCACTCACTGATTTTTGGGAAAAATTGAATCGCTTTAGTTCTTGGTTGGGCATAAGTGAGGGTATGACAAAAGTGCCAAGAAGATCCTTATTTGCCCCTGGTAGGAGACTCTAAGTTAGGTAGTAACATCTCATAAAATTTGGCTTTGGTAATGGTGCACTAAAATAGTATAATAATCCTTCTCTTTCTTAGATGTTTTGTAACTTGGCTGAATTATGTAACTCATCAAACTCTCTGGAAAAGAACTAAAATCGGAACCAATTATTGTTGGACTCACATTTCGATTTCCATAGAGTGCATCTAACAATGGTCCAACCAACTTATTGAACTAGTAAGAGTGTGCATGAACTCTCTCTTTTCATCTTGATGGAGGGTCCTTGATGGGAATGGTACCCCTATAGTTACTAAACATGGGAGGTACTTTTGCGGGGTGCTCCTTGATGGGCAAAGAACTGATGTCCATTTGTTGGGAGCTAGTTTGTGCTTACACCATTGCTTACTAATACGTGTAAGTGCTTTTGTGGATTTGGTATAAGAAAAAAATGTTAGGGTTATAGGCATGTATACAAGTTGGGGGAAAAAAGTCTCTTAAAGAGGGGAAAAAAGTGCCCTCGTGGTCCTAACTATGATCACATACATCACTACCAAAATATATCAACAAATCCCCCTTGAGAGTGATATAGCAAGCAAGGAGCTCGCACTCATGTATAAGGAAGTGCCAAGATATGTGGAAAGAGATCAATCCACAAAAGGAAGTAAGTCCAAAGCTTTGCACAAGGCTTCAAACTTCTCCCTAGGCAATGCCTTTATGAAAAGGTCTGCAACATTATCCTGTGTGGGCACATATGCCAAACTGATCTCCCCAATAGAGAGCCTCTCCTTGACATAATGATAGTGCACCTCAATGTGCTTACTACAAGCATGGAACACAGGGTCCTTTACAACTTCCAATGCGCTCCGATTGTCAATGAAGATGGTCGTGGAAGAAGATTGACCAACACCCAAATCAACCAAAAGGCATCTGAGACACACACACACTCACACACGCACACTCAACAATCAGTGTGAAAGGTGCCCTATACTCAACCTCACAACTGGAAGTGACCACAGTGGGCTGCTCCTTGCTCAAACAAAATATGCATGACCTACCAAGCATGAAGCAAAAACCAATGGTGGAAACACAAGTGTCATAGCAATGAGCCTAGTTTGAGTATGAAAAGGCATGCAGATTTGGCGGTAGTGATCCCCCTTGGGATAAAACAATCCAAGTAGCTAGGTACCACTCAAATAGTGAAAGATGTGCTTAACTGCCTGCTAATGTTTGACACCTAGGCAATGCAAAAACTTGCTCACCTGAGAGATAGCAAACTGAATATCAGGACAATTAATGCTTAAGTAAATAAAGCCACCAACAACTTGCTGATAGATAACAACATCAAATGCACCTCCAACATCATGAAGACTCAAACATAAACCCGTTTCCATAGATTGGCCGTCTAAGAACAAGGAAACTTGTTTAGATTGAGTAGGTAGCTCTAGGATAGGGAATCTCTCAATGTATTGCATGAGCCTAGGAACTCCTAATCTAATAGTTTCTTGTAGTGTCTATTTGAAACTATGAATCAAAGAGGAAGTGTTGTGTCTAATTCCACGCTTGGAGAATTTTTTTATGAATATGTCTAGCAACTAAGTGTTATTCCTAGCCTTCTCTTGATGCAAGGGTTGAAAACATGTTAGGGATCTATTCTTCAAGGTAAGCCCAAAATACTCATATTGAGTGAACAAATACTCAACATGTTCTTCTCTCAATACTTGCTTGAAGTCTGCCACGTGATCTCCCATGCCATCAAAGTAGTACTTCATGGACTTCACTAACTGAGTAAGTCTCAAAATTCTTGGATGTTGTCTTGGTCTACGCAATGGAAAGTCCATAGCTCTTTGATTCATGTGTCCTCTAGGTCTTTTTGTTTTGTTTAATCGATGTCTAAACCTAATCTCTCTCTTCCTATCATATGCACAAAGCTTACCTCAGGTCTTTCTTTATATTTCTCTCACTATGCTCCTAGGACATGAGAAGGCCCTGCTCTGTTTTGACTAAGGGCATTAGTAGACTTGTGTGAGGGAAAAAATTGTTCACCCTTCCAAGTTTCTATATGTATACTATGCTCTATAATAACATACATCTGTTTTGAAGTGTTATCCAAGTAAATGATCTTTCCTTGAACATCAGGGTTCTTCAAATCTTGTATGATGATAACATCTACATCACTAGGTCTATCAGGTTTGAATCTTGAAAATTCATCATCAGTCTTTCTATGGATAAAAATTTCTACGCCCATGTTACTTGAGGGGTCCATTTAGGTGTTATGATCCTTATCAAAAATTATTTGCCTCAAAGTTCTAGATTCTCTCTCTTTGTTTTCGTGTTTTAAATCTCCTATTTCCGACTCAAGTATAATTGATCCAAATTCATCCGTCCTATCTAGTAAGTTCGTTACCACATACACAATACTTTGCGTATCTATGTAGGATCCCTCTTTGAATTTGATCACGGAGTGATTAATTCCAAAGGGTTTCTCTGGATTACAAAGTTGGATCACTGATCTTCTTAAACCATCTTCATAGATGCGAGCACCTAATCGGTTGGATCAAATATATTCAAGCTGAGTTTTGTAGGGTCCCTTAGGGGTCTCTAGGTATGCCAACCTTGAAGTACTTTCCGGTCTTTCCATGCTGAAAGACATCTCTGAATCGCTGATATGTGAGTTTGCTATGTAGGGATAGTCACTCAATTTTTGAGCCCAAGATCTAGCTGTATGATTGACACGAGCTTTAGATGATGTGAGGCTTTGTCAACTAGCCTTTCCTATGTGTCTGGCTGATCTAAGGCTCATTAATTTGATTCCCTTACTTTCCCAAATCTAGAGTACAACCGCATTGTCAAAATTATATTCCATTAGTAAGAGAAAGTGTCTTACTAATCGACCTGTATTACAAGGTTTTTTCATTAGGTATATTAGAGCTTGGTGGTTTGTAAAGAAAAACTTATTTGCAAGAAAATAGTGTCTAACTTTCTTGGCTACATAGACCATGCCTAATCCTTCTCTTTCAATGGTCTTGTAATTGGTCTCTGTGGCATTCAACTACCTACTTGCATATGCTATGGAAAGGTCTATCTTTCCTTCACCTATCCGTTGTGCTAGCACACATACAATAGGAAAATTGGAAGCATTCACATGGACATGGAATGGCTTATTCTAGTTCAGCATCATCAATATGGGTGTTGAGCACAATCTTCTTTTTAGATCTATGAATGATTTCTCACATTATTTGTACCACTAAAAGTTTGTCCGATGGTTGTACATAGGCTTTGCAATGATAACATACATGTGGATAAAATGTCTATAGGTTCCACAATGACCCATAAAGACTTGTACTTCCTTGATTTTCTTAGGCTTTTGTAATTATGCTATATCTCACTTTGTCCTCATCTGTTAATATAACATTCATTGACACAATATGGCCTAAGATTTTTCCTTGCCTCACCATGAAAGCACATTTTTTTGGGTTCATGCATACTTGATATTCCCTACACTTTTCAAAGATGTGTTTAAGTTCAGGGATGTGTGTTTGTCTTTTGTGGGAATGAGTGCATAGATCATCCACATAGACTTCTAATTTTTTCCTTAGGAAGTCCTTAAACACATGATACATTAGCCTTTGAAAGGTAGCAGGTGCATTAATGAGCCCAAATGGCATCACATGAAATGCAAAGATTCCACATTTGGTGGCAAAAGACATCTTATGTTGATCATCTAGGGCTATGGCTACTTGAATGAATATGAAAATCCATCAAGGAATCTTAGAATCCTTGCCCCCTACATGTTCCAATAGATGTTCAGTGGTAGGAATCAAATAACTATCTCATATGTGTTGGTGCAGACCAATCACCAATTGAAGTTTTGAAAGACAAAGGATGGAGATAAGATCAATTTTTGAAGCTTAGAAGATGGTTACATTCACAGGTTGAAAGAAATGTACACATATGTACATTAGTTAAGACATAGGTCTTATGTTTAGTCATAAGTTTGTACATATTTGCCTATAAATACTATGGAAAAATGTTGGGATGTAGAGAGAAGACAAGGAGAGACTATGTGAGAGCATAGAAATAGAGAAATGAGTAGTTTTAAGTGTCATTAGACACATGAAAAGTTAGTTGAAGTCTCTCTCTCATTCAGTTGTAGTCTTCTTCAGAAATGATAGAATTTTTGCGCCCAAAGTTTCTGTGTTTTCTCCTTCTGTGGTAGATCTTTTGTGGAATGCTTTTGTACAAGTCTAAGTCTAGAGTTGATCGACTACTCTACAAAATTTTAGCTTCCAATTGTGATCACGCTGAGAGAATTCTGAATAGGAACATTCGTATGTGTAAAGGTCTGAGTACCTTCTGAAACAGGTGCAGATTTCGAGTTCAGAGAAATGGACAGTGCTCAGTGCACAGTGTAAAGTTTTACACAAATGATAGCTCAAAATCTAAGTTGAGAGATAAGCTATCTACATCTAAAAGCATTTGACCAAACGGGTTCGACATTGGGAGAACCATAGCTAAGAAGTTACAGGTGTCAAAGTCGCTACTGCAGATAAGTAGTTTTACACATAGGTAAAGTGTTTGAGTCATTTCTCAAAGTATACTCAATCATTTGAGGAGATTTAAGTTGGAGAAGGTGCGCAACCTTAAGGCGACACATCCTACAAAGTTTTATAAAAAACTTTACATGAATGGTTAGTCAATCAAAGATTAATCTGCAACAGACTTTTCTGAGAATTTGATTTTTTCCAGAATAGTCAATTTCTTGATAAGTTAGTGATTGTTCTCTAAATTAAGAGGAGTCTAGACTTATTCTTGATATAGAGGTGCTCTAATTTCAAGAATAGGTTGTTCTTTTGGATATTAACACTCTCCATCAGTGGTATCAGAGCAGGAAGCATAAGAATTGAGGAAAGGGAGACTCCGACTGTTGCATACATACAAACTTTACAGTTTGAAGCATCAAAAGGAGAAAGAGTGAAGAAAGCTTGAAGGAAGACACATTGAAGTTGTCAAAAGGATCAGAAGGAGTAATATTCGAAGCCAAGGTACATTTATTTCTCATAAAGCTTAAAGATCTGTTAGTACAGGTGAAGAAGGATGGGAGATTCTCTTCAGATAGAGAAATTGGATAGAGAAAACTATCCTGCATGGTCAATGAGGATGGAAGCTCATCTTATGAGCAAAGACTTGATAGCTTACATTACAGGTGAAGAAGAAAAGCCTCAATTCAGAGATCCTAGTGTTCCAACTAGGGAGGAATTGTCAGATTTGAAGAATTGGATGAAGAGAGATGCTCAAGCTAGGAGCATTATCTATATGGAAGTCAATGACTACTTGCTACCTCACATTAGAGGTCTTGAAAGTGCAAGTGACATTTGGAATGCTTTGGAAGAGCATTTTCAGAACACAACCAAATCAAGGAAGGCTTCATTATGGGCAGAGTTTACTACTTTCAAGAAGAAGGCTTCACAATCAATATCTGATTATGTGACAAAGATGAAGGACATTGCAGATGCATTAGGAGCAGTGGATGAAGACATTGAAGAGGATAAATTGGTAAGGCAAATTCTCACAGGACTAAGAGGAGATGAGAAGTGGAAGCCTTTTATTTTATCTACAGAACTTTCATTGGATCATTTCACTCCTGATTTGAATCAATTGTTAGGACATATGCTAACTTTTGAGAATGATATCAAAGGAGATGTTGACAAGAGTGCAGGTCATGCAATGTACTCTAAAGACAAGAAGAAAGCTAACAAAGGAAAGCAACAAGCAAATGAAGAAGAAGGCACAACTAGTCAAGCCAACTTCCTAAGAGGAAGAGGAGGTGGCAAAGGTAGAGGAAGAGGCAGGAGTAACAAAGATGGAGCCAAAGCTTGCTGGATTTGTGGTAAGACAAATCATTTAGCTAATGATTGTTGGCACAACACTCAGAATAATGGTGGATACAATCAGAACTATAATTCAAGAGGAAGAGGTGGCAGAAATCAAAGAGGTAATTTCAGAGGTAGAGGTAGTAGGGGTTACTTTGGAAGAAGTGTAGGTAGAGGATTCCAAAGTCAACAATACAATAATACCTACTACAATTATGCTTCAGATCAGAAGGAGGATTCAACATTGATAATGAATGCAACTTGTGAAAGGCAAAGTGAAGACCAAAGAGTCTTCTACATTGACTCAGGATGTAGCAATCACCTGAGTGGTAACATAGCATTGATGACTGATTTGGAAAATAAGGTATCTAATCATGTTGTTCAAATAGGTGACAATACAAAGCATAATGTGAAGTCAATTGGATCAGTGAAGGCCAAGGATGGTAGCACCTTATTGAGTAAGGTCTTGTATGTTCCTACAATTCCTAAGAATTTGATAAGTGTAGGACAAATTGTGGAAAAAGGTTATGAAGTGAGGTTCACTAATGAAGGAGTGTTTGTGGAAGACCCTAGCAATGGGTATAAACAAATTGTTTCAGGGAAGAAAGAAGGAAGATTGTTCACATTGAAAATTCAAGGTAATGTTGGTCATGCCTTGTTCACTTATGGAGGACATAAGATCTCTGAGTTAGATCTTTGGCACAAGAGGCTTGGACATTTCAATGAAAGAGGTATCAAAGATATGATTAATAATGGTTCAGTGCTTGGATTGCCTAATGTTGTAGGTCAACATATGACATACAGATATGAGGCATGTCAATTAGGTAAGGCTCATAAGCAACCCTATTCTAAGCATGGGTTTATGTATTCAGAGAAACTTGAGTTGGTACACACAGATGTGTGGGGACCATCAAAGTATTTCAATATCAATGGTTCAAGGTATTATGTGATTTATGTTGATGATGCTACCAGATGGATCACTATCTATGTGATCAAAGATAAGTCAGAGGTGTTCAATACATTCAAACATTATCATGTGTATGCAGAAAGAATTACAGGTCATAAGTTGAAGAGACTAAGGTCAGATGGAGGGGGAGAGTATTTCTCTAATGAGTTCAGTGATTATTTGTGGAATGTAGGTATAAAAAGGGAGGTTACTTGCAGGTACTCTCCTCACCAAAATGGTGTAGCAGAGAGGAGGAATATGACTCTTGTTGAGTTTGCAAGATCCATGTTGAAGGAGAAAAATTGCCCAAATTACTTGTGGGCTGAGGCTGTAAATACAGCCACTTATCTGGTCAATAGGCTACCATGTAAAGCCTTACAGGGTATGACACCGTATGAGGCATGGTGGGGTAAGAGACCTACATTAGACCATTGCAAAGTATTTGGATGTTTGGCATATGCATATGTGCCATCACAATTAAGGCACAAATTGGAGCCTAAAGCTGAAAAATATGTGTTCATTGGTTATGATGATAAGCAGATGGGGTATAGGTTGTGGAGTCCATCCACAAAACAGTTTATTGTGTCTAAGGATGTTACATTTGATGAGCAAGGTACTTGGTATGCAGGTACAATCAATATTAATACAGGTGATGAAGAAGTTGTGAGTCAAAGGAAAGGTAAATCAAAGGTTCAGATATTTGATGAACAAGAGAATAATGAAGTGCAGGTTGAAGTTGAAGAGATACCAAGATTTGATCCTGAATGTGATGAACCAGAAACCTCAAGGAGTGGAGAACTTAGAAGGTCATCAAGACACAAGTGGCAACCTACAAGGTATAGCTATGATACTTCTTTTTTGGCTACCAAAGATTATGCTTACATGATAAAAGCACATGAAGACCCTTCTACATATGAAGAGGCAAAAGGTAAAGAAAATTGGGAGAAAGCTATGCAGGAAGAATATGATGCATTGGTGGAAAATCAAACATGGGATTTGGTTCCAAAACCAAATAGCCAGAAGATCATTGGATGTAAGTGGGTCTACAAGACAAAAAGATTTGCAGATGGAAGTGTGTCTAGGTACAAAGCTAGACTTGTTGTGAAAGGGTTTGCTCAGACATATGGTATTGATTATGATGAGACTTATAGTCCTGTGGCAAAGATGACAACCATTAGAACACTTATAGCAATTGCTGCATGTAAAGGTTGGAAATTGTGTCAATTAGATGTGAAGAATGCTTTTTTGAATGGTTATATTTCAGATGATGTTTTCATGGAGCAACCTCAAGGATTCAGAGATGGAAGATATCCATATCATGTGTGTAAGCTCAAGAGAGCTTTATATGGCTTGAAGCAGGCCCCAAGGGCATGGAACTATAGGCTTGTAAAGTTCTTAAAAGAACTTGGATTTCAAGTATCAAAAGCAGATAGTAGCTTGCTTGTCAAAGCAAGTGATGATGGGTTCATTTACATATGTATATATGTTGATGATATAATTCTTACAGGTACAGATGAGAAAGGCATACAAAGCCTAAAGAAGCAAATGGAGAAAGAGTTCAAAATTAGTGATTTGGGAGATTTGTCATATTTCTTGGGCATGGAGATTTCATACACTCAACATGGAGTGTATGTGACTCAAGAAAGGTACTTGAAGAATTTGTTAACCAAGTTTAAAATGAATGATTGCAGAGTAGCACCTACTCCAATGGAGGTGAATCACAAATTGAGCAGATATGGAGGTGAAGAGTTCAAGGACATAAAACAATACCAGAGTTTGGTTGGTAGTCTTATCTTTGCTACATTAACTAGACCTGATTTATCATATGCAGTTGGGGTTTTGTCCCAATTCATGCATTGTCCTAGGAAAGAACATTGGATTGCAGGTCAAAGAGTGTTGAGATACATTAAGGGGACACTCAAAGAGGGTTTGTATTATGGTTTTACATCAGATACAAATATCAAAATATATAGTGATGCAGATTGGGCAGGTAATCCAGATGATAGAAGATCAACCTATGGGTACATGTGTTATGTGGGAGATAAGTTAATCTCTTGGTGCTCAAAGAAGCAACATACAGTTGCCTTGTCATCTACAGAAGCAGAGTACAAAGGCATGGTTGAAGCTGCAAAGGAAGTGATATGGCTTAAAACTCTCATGAAGAGTTTTGACACTATACAAAGCATACCTATCATTTATGGAGATAACATGAGTTCATTATATCTAGCTGCTAATCCTGTTTTTCATGCCAGGACCAAACACATTGAGATACAGTATCACTTTCTAAGAGAGAAGGTGATGGATAAAGAGATTGAAGTCATACATACTTCAACAAAAGATCAGATAGCTGATATGCTTACAAAGAGCTTGGATGGACCAAAGTTACAGAAGTTTAAAGACATGGCAGGCATAAAGAAGATAAGAGAAACCTCAATTGATGATTGAGGGGGAGTTGTTGGTGCAGACCAATCACCAATTGAAGTTTTGAAAGACAAAGGATGGAGATAAGATCAATTTTTGACGCTTAGAAGATGGTTACATTCACAGGTTGAAAGAAATGTACACATATGTACATTAGTTAAGACATAGGTTATACTTATGTTTAGTCATAAGTTTGTACATATTTGCCTATAAATACTATGGAAAAATGTCAGGATGTAGAGAGAAGACGAGGAGAGACTATGTGAGAGCATAGAAATAGAGGAATGAGTAGTTGTAAGTGTCATTAGACACATGAAAAGTTAGTTGAAGTCTCTCTCTCATTCAGTTGTAGTCTTCTTCAGAAATGACAGAATTTTTGCGCCCGAAGTTTCTGTGTTTTCTCCTTCTGTGGTAGATCTTTTGTGGAATGCTTTTGTACAAGTCTAAGTCTAGAGTTGATCGACTACTGTACAAAATTTTAGCTTCCAATTGTGATCAGGCTGAGAGAATTCTGAATAGGAACATTCATATGTGTAAAGGTCTGAGTACCTTCTGAAACAGGCGCATATTTCGAGTTCAGAGAAATGGACAGTGCTCAGTGCACAGTGTAAAGTTTTACACAAATGATAGCTCAAAATCTAAGTTGAGAGATAAGCTATCTACATCTAAAAGCATTTGACCAAAAGGGTTCGACATTGGGAGAACCATAGCTAAGAAGTTACAGGTGTCAAAGTCGCTACTGCAGAGAAGCAGTTTTACACATAGGTAAAGTGTTTGAGTCATTTCTCAAAGTATACTCAATCATTTGAGGAGATTTAAGTTGGAGAAGGTGCGCAACCTTAAGGCGACACATCCTACAAAGTTTTATAAAAAACTTTACATGAATGGTTAGTCAATCAAAGATTAATTTGCAGCAAACTTTTCTGAGAATTTGATTTTTTCCAGAATAGTCAATTTCTTGATAAGTTAGTGATTGTTCTCTAAATTAAGAGGAGTCTAGACTTATTCTTGATATAGAGGTGCTCTAATTTCAAGAATAGGTTGTTCTTTTGGAGATTAACACTCTCCATCAATATGCTGGCATCATTAAATTTTTTTAGGTTAATGCACACATGCATTTTTCCTTTCTTCTTGAGCACAACAACAATGGGGATACCCATTTTGTATGCTCAATTTCATATATGAATCTGACTTCTATCAATCAATCTATCTCTTCTTTTATTTTGGCTGCATAAGTATCATTGTATGTATAAAGCTTTTTCTTTGTTGGCTTAGCTTGTAAAGTCATGTGGATGCTATGGGAACATATTTTTACATCCATGCCTTTTAAGTCCTTGTAGTTCCAAGCAAACACATCTGGTTCCTTGCTTATCTATATAGGACCCATCTTTGAATTTGACCATAGGTGATCGATTCCAAAGGGGTACTCTAGGTTTTGTGAATTGGATCACTCATTGTTTCAAACCATTCTCATAGATGCAAGCATCTAAGTGGTTGGTTCGGATATACTCAAGTTGAGTCTTATAGGGCCCTCTGGAGTTTTTGGGTATGCTAACCTTGAACTTCTTGTGAGTCTTTCCATGCTAAAAGACATTTGTGAATTGCTTGTGTCTGAGCTCAAGATGTAAGGATAATCACTCAAATGTTGAGCTCAAGACCTAGTTGTATTATTGACAATTGCCTTAGATGATCTAATGCTTAGTCTATCTACCTTTCCTATGCATCTACTTGACCTAAGGTTCATATGATCCACTTACTTTCCCAATGTCAGAGTACAACCATGTTGCATGGTTCTTTGGATATCAATTGCTTTTTCTTTTTGAGTTCTTCTTTTGTGTAAAATCTTGTTTTGATAGTCTCACCGATAGGAATAATTTTTATTTATCGACACTTTTGTTTAATCGCTTGGTTAAATTCATTCCCTTAGGGTTTCCACACTTTAATCTACTTAAATATTGGACTTAAGTAAATCAGGGTTTCTTGATCTTGATCAATTCCTATCATTATCAATGTCACTTTACACATGCTTAGCCTAAGCTAAAATTGATTGACGGGGTTGAGTAGCCTTCCAACCTCAAGTCTCATGCTTTTGAAGTGGCTTCAGTGCTCAAGATGCTCTCCCAAGATTTGATCTACACTAGCACTTTTCTTTGCAACAGAAGTAGCTCCAAAACCCTCAACAAATTCCCAAGATTATGCTCAAATAGACAAAAAACTGATTTACAAATGAAAACACCCAAATTTTCTTATCTGTGGTGGTAGATGGTGTCTATCATGATAGAGAGTTCTATTGTGGATCCCTATCTATCACAATACATGGCCTCTTTCATCTATCCTAGATTCGGTTGTCACGACATACATTCTGTTTGTCGTGATAGACATGTCTATCATATATCATAAATGACATCTACTGCAGTAGAAGGGTGCCTATCACAATGGATGGATCTATCTATCATGATAGATGGTATCTATTGTTTGTCATGGGGCCTATCTATCATAGGGCCTAGTCTATCGTGATAGATGTTATCCATCATGTATCGTGCTTTTTAGTATGGCATGATAGACATGTCTATCGCGATAGACATTCTCTATCACGAGGGTCTTTTTGTCACAATAGATGATCGTCATAGACGGGTGTTCATTGCATTTCTATCTATCGTGATAGATGGTGACTATAATGATATACAAAAAAAAAAGAATTTTTAGCATGTATTTAGTGTTCTATGATGCTCATAGTGAGGTCTATCGTGCCTAAAATACCGACTTTTTCTGTCTATCATGATAGACATAAACAATCACCTCGATTTGCACCTTAGAGTTATGTCATATGTGATGATGTTGCTAGAGTTGCTACTAAAGTTGAAACCTGCAAAAGAAACTCACAAACATATGAATACAACAAGAACACAATTGCTCTCTTACTCTCTCTCACAAGTGAAACGAGGGAATGAAAGGGAAGGTGGGCGATATGACAAAAAACTGAGATTTTTTTGGCAATGATGGAGATGCAAAGAGATGGAGAGTGGAGATGGTGGAGATGGCAATGGTAAGGAAAAGAGTGAAGAAAATGGAAAAAATACCTACTTACCTATGATTCCAATGTCAAGTATCTATGTCTTACTATCACATGATTGTCCTTGAATCACACTCCCTGGCAGTGACACCAATTTTAGTGTCACTCTCGTACAATGGGAGTACTGCCATTGTCATCAAGATTTTCTCTCCTCTCTCACTTGTGAAGGCCTACAGGAAACACATTCGGTGAAAGTAGCCAGGATTCCCCGAGAAGTCTAGGACCCATCAAGGATGAGAAACAGAGTTCACATGAAAAGTTTGAAAGAAATCAAGAAAATCCAGGATAGTGATCAAAGCTAGTCAAATTTTGGATATTAGGGCAAAAATTTCATTGTCACCAAATCACATGCAATTCATATACTTGTAAAGAGTATCAAAGGCAGTCTATAGCCTAAATTTCACCTGTAAATGGGTTTTCTAGCACATTGATACACCATGTGAATTTTGTAAAAATGTAATTTTTCCACTTAGACACAAAATCTTGTATAGAAATTTCTGCTAGTAATATTCTTTGGCATGTATAAAGATCATATGAGACTACACATTTATACAAATTTTCAAGGGTATCAGAGCTTCCCATAGACCTTAATCCCACCTTGCAAACTTCCAAATGTAGTCAAAGTTGTATAAGGAAGATTCAGATTGGAGGACAAAAGCTAGTTTTTAGGGTCACCACAATTTTCTAGACTAAGAAAATTGAAGGCTTGATGGGTTGCCACATGGAAAAAGATGATTGAACCATGTTGTGCGGTCAAGGCGAGCTCACATTCAAGAGTGGAGATGCACCAAAACTTAAAGCAAGGAGGATCCATGAGTTGTTTTCATCAAAGAAGCTTAATTTGATGACCAAAGTGCAATAATGCAAAATTCTTCCAAAAATAACAGCTTATCTTATCCAAATCCAAGTCATCATGTGTCGGATGGTCTAGATCTTCATAGATCTAAGGTTGGAGAATGAAGGCACCTATTTTTCCCGCTTTTTCCCTAGATTTGATAAGAAGAATCAATCCTAACCATCCATTTGATGAATCCAATGGTTGTAATTAAAAGTAGTTGATCCCAAGGTTGATCCAAATGCCCAAATTCATTAAAAAAACTAGAAAAAAACCGCCTCCAAATTCATGGAGAATCATTTTAAGGCATCCATAGGGACTTGCTAGCACATGGTTTCCTTGTGAAGATCACCTTTAGTTGAGCATGTGAGGATCCAAGGTGGGCTAATAAGAGCATAGAACCTAGAACTAAATTTAAGTTAGACTTCCAAACTATGATAGGCTCATAAACCCAATGGTTTCTCTCTCTTTGCTCACCCTCAATGGAGCATGTGATTGAGTTATACTTGGGTTTATTGGTCTTAGAATTCTTTAGATAGAGTCTTTGTTCCTAGACAGATATAGGGTCACTGAAGTGTTTCCTATCCTCTCAAGTTTAACATTCATCTAAACTATCATGGTGGGAGGGTCGTGCAGACTTCCTTTGACCAATAGATTGCCTAGCTTGATGTATCATAATGCTCATGAATATCTATTGTATCACAATCTCTTTTAATTCAAGTCACCTTGTCTCCATGTCTCTTGTCTCCTAAGTGTTTTTACATGTCTCCTTTCAAATATTTCTATGTGTGAAAAGGTTCCCCATCTTTATGTTGAACCAATGTGGATTTTCTATTGAGATTGCAAGGATAATTCTCTGTAAATTCATAATTTATGACCCACATGCATACATACCATCCAAAAGCACCGATGCATATGCATTAGTCTTGGAAGTGTTCAAGAATCTCTGTATGGACCATTCTTCCTTCTAAGGTCGATTCATGTGTATGTTTTTTATTTTTATCATCATCCATCCACATGTTTTAATCTTGGAAGTATTTAAGAAGCTCCTTATGGATCATTCTTCCTTCTAAGATTGATATATATGTATGGTTTTTAACTTTCATCATTATTCATGTGCATGTAAAATCTTCAAATGTACCAAAAAATGTATCCTCAAGCTTCTTAATTTTTTTTTCAAAATCCTCAAAATCAAAATTTTTAAGATCATCAACCATATACTATGGAAGCTCCTCTTGCGCCTCAAGTGCCAACTGTTGCTCCTCAAGCTCCTCAAATGCATTCATTGCCTTATCAAAATCATCCTAATTATATTGGTCAAACAATACCTTACCAACAAAATCCTCAATTTTAAAATTTCCCACCACAAGTTAATCAAAATCCTCAAAATCCGAATGGTTTTGTGCACGGTCCTTGTAGGTGTCCTTGGTGTGATTCATTAGAGCACTTTTTGAGAGATTGTGAACTATTGAAGGTTGCTAAGGATTAATGACTAGTAATAGACATAGACAAGAAAATATGTGACTATCAATCTAGGCTACATTCGCAAGGAAATTATGGTAAAGGAGGTATGAAAAAGCACTACGAAAACATAACCATGATAGAAGTAAGAACTAGATTAGTGAAACTAAAAGCTCTTGGTGAACAAGAAGAAGAATCAAGTAAACCCACAAATAAATTTGATCTTTCAATAGAGGACTTAGTAAGAGAACGAGATGACATTAGGAGAATAATAGCTTGGGAGTCACCAATAGAAGATCGATCTCTTATTTCTTACATAACCAATGTAGAAAAAAATAAAAAAAGAGATGAAATGGAGCCTAGTGAAAGAAGAGTGACTAGAAAACAAACCTCAGAAGGAATAGAAACCATCATAGATCAAGGGGAAACATCATAGCCCAAAGATAAAAAACAAGAATCACAACTCAACGAACAAAAACAAGAGGAGAAACAAAAAAAACAAATGGAATGAAAGCCTCTAGAGAAATCAGAACAATCAAAACAAACTCAAGATCAAACACAAGAAGGTGAACAAAAACAAGATTGTGAGAAAAAAAAAAGAAACAAAAGAGAAAACCAAAAGCCATCTTGATTTCAGAAATTGAGAGAAAAATAGATCCTATGGAGATTTTAGATGGCATTTTTATCAAGATTCGAGTGATCATGTCCTTAGAATAGGGTTTCCCTATTGCAATGTTTTTTTAAAGATAACTTTATTGGAATAATTAAAAGGAAGAGGTTTTGCTTACTCTAGATACTGAGATGCAAGATTCTCTGAATCAAGATAAAGCTATCAATGAAGCCTAAAACTTTGATGAATCTTATGAAGAGGACCTTGATGATGATGAAGTAAATGTTAATAAAAATTTCTTAGTACCTATTCAACTTGACCATGAAATCATGAAAAAATTCGTGAAAGTCACTTTAAAAGAAAATCAAATTTTGGCCAAGAGGTACATCAAAGATGAATGTTAATGTTGGGTGTGTGTAGAAGTGCGAGAGACACACAAGAAGCACACACAAGGAGCACAAACGCAACAAGACACACGGAGAAGACGATGGCTGGAATAGCTCTCTCTATTGATTGATGAACTGAACTAAAGTAAGAGCTGAATAATATCCCTAAGTACAAAGTACCACCACATATGAGAGTATTAAGTATGTGGTAACATGGGGAAAAAACCTCTAGCCAGCACTAGAGTAAAAAGTGCCCATGTATAGGGAAAAGGTTCACATCAAAGCTACTCGAGGAACATATAAGTGTAACAGTTAAGATAGGAAATGATAAGAATGCTATCATTGTAAATGACTGATAAATAAAGATTATGGATGGCATATGAGAACTACAAATAATGGTGTAGGTACCCTTTATGGAGCTTGTTCTAGTGTGCCTGTATCCATAGGACGAATCACATAAGAATTTCACTTCTTTATTCAAGATATTTGCTCCTATGATTTTCTCTCAGGTCAGCCCTTTATTTGTGAGATTCATATGGAAACTAAATCCATGGATGATGGATCTACCTATGTTAGAATTAAGTCTAAGGATGGAATGTAATCACTTCAAGTCATGACGGTAGAAGTAACTCATCCTAGAAATAGATTATCAATTAGAAAGAAGCCTATTATTACTCTGGGTCATGTGCATGTTTGTAGTGTTGTGCACCTCGATTCAAGTTTGGAGTCACAGACGATCAAAATTTTGGATAGAATCCATTGTTGAGCAGGACAACAATGGACATTGGTTTGACATCTTGCATCCAACCAAACTGTACAATAGTTTGTCACTTTTTTTTTCCATATTCTAGATTAGATTTCCTTCATAAGGGTCTAGTATCCAAGTCTTTTATCCGAAAAACCTAAAAAAATTATAAAACCA
Organism: Ceratopteris richardii; assembly: GCA_020310875.1. Lineage (NCBI taxonomy): Eukaryota > Viridiplantae > Streptophyta > Polypodiopsida > Polypodiales > Pteridaceae > Ceratopteris > Ceratopteris richardii. The sequence goes on along the minus strand of CM035427.1, from coordinate 157,353,202 downwards.
ACAAAATCATGGATCGTGATGAGAACATTGAGCATGTGATTGAGACATCTCATTATTTCTCTACTCGCAAGGAGTTAGAGCTATGTCTTGAGTAAAATTCTAATTCCCACATTATTCTCCTTTATTTCCTTATGAATATGCTTTAATCCAAAGGTATGCTCTCAATGTTGACAAGCACTCAAAATTGAACCATGTTGGAAGTGGGGTGGGCCACAATAACAATAAATCATAGGTTTACAAGATCTTCCAACATATGAACCTTAGCATACACACCTTAATACTAAAAAAGAATATGAGAGAGAGATAGAGAGAGAATAGGCAAGATTTCAAGTGTAACGGTAAGCTATGAGGCTCACCTACACTATCCATATTCCAATATCAAATTACAATGTATGAATATGATACAAACTGATAATATCTATATCTAGGCAAAAATTGGAACTAGATGCAAGAGATTGTGTGTGTGTGAGAATATGGAGAATATGAATAGTTTAGAATTGTTTTACAACAAACCCGAATTTTGATAAATCGAAATTAGAAATGAGTGAGCTAGCAAGTAAGAAAGGAAATAGATATGCCACTCACAGTAAATCAACAATAGATGTTGATGGTAAGCCGTAGAATCTCCTCCAGATAATCACCAAGATGTAGACCACAACTCCGCCAAGAATATGAGAACTCCTCCTCCAAGATGTCCTCCAAAGATCTTCTTCAAGATCTTGATCACCTCCTTCTGCTTGAAGCTTGAACACTTGAGAGAGATCCTTGAGTGGTGATTGAAAGAGATCTTTGCTTATTCTTATATAGTTTATGAGCCCATGGAAGCGTTCCTTCAAAAAGCTACAAAAAATCTACATGCATGCACATCGGAATTCGTGGAAAGTGCGATCACATTGTCTTTATTGCGGTATATTTAGAAAACCAAATTGAAAAAGATATTCTTTGCTGAATAGCACCGATCAAGGATTGAATCTTGGTCAAGTCAATTCATGTTGCTTTATGAGTAGTTTGTATAGACCACGATGCCCACTATCTTGCTTGAGTAGAGTGTTAGAACTAGTACTACTTATAGCTATTCGTGGACCATGTGTTCATTGATTCCAACAATCCCCCCCTTCATGTCACAATGGTATAAGGTTCAATAACCTACAAAACTTCTTGTGACTATAAATATCTCTTCTCTAATTTCCACTGAATCTTGAGCTATTTGTGCATGAACCTGGATACTTGAGAAACTGCAAATTGAATGTCCTGTCGTGTATTACATAGATATATCAAGCAACCAACTGCTTGACTATATAGTGTAGCATCAAATTGTTCTAAATATGCTTCCGATTGTAATGACACATTGACATCCATAGGTGTTTGCATAGGCTTGGAATCTGTCATCTCAAACCTTTTCAATAATTTCTCGATGTATTTCTCCTATGTCATGTAGATACACTCATCTTTGTACTTGAATTCAATCCCTAAATAATAATGTAGAATACCTAAGTAATTTACATCAAATGTATGCTTAAGTTGTCCTTTAAACAATTGAAGATCTGAATCTTTGGGACCTATGATAATCTTCTCACTTTGTAGTGCATCTTGAACACTAGCTGGTTATCTCATTTGAGGTAAGAGCTAAATTATTATGACTCTCAAAATGTTATGCATAAATTACCTGGACTTCTTATTGTCTCCTAGTTTGACTTTTGTTTATTCTAGTGTATTCCTTTATACCACTATCCTTATAGGTTTGATATAACCACTTTGGTGTATTACTGAAAAGTGGTGGTATCATTTGTGATTCTTTAGTATCTCTTTCTATTGGAACTATGGAACCTTCTCCAATTTCATAAGTCGGAACTTCAAGAGGTACTGATGATGGACTAGGTACTAATATCACTAATGAAGCTCTTTCTTCACCTGCATCTCTTAGGGTTTGAGTAGGTTCATCACCCCCTTGTATGGCTGAATGTAGGCATCCAAATTCCTTCTAAAAAATGCATAGTCATCTGCATTTATGAAATCTAGAATCTCTTCCTTCTTATCATAAATATTTTGAGTTTTTGAATTATATGCATTGAGTGAGCATAGGATATCACTTGTATATCTGGAACATAGAATCTGTATCCTTTGATTTTAATTGCATAACCAATAAAGATTGCTTTAATGGGTTTTACGTCAAGCTTACCATGATCCTTGTTCTCAATGTGAACATAAGCTAGCAAACCAAAAGCTTTAAAATAAATCATATTGGGTTTCTTCCCATAATAAGCTTCATAAGCTATAATGACCTTCAATTCTTTTAAGTAGTTAATGCTAAACTCCAATCCTCCAACGTTTGTGCTCACATTTTTCAAGAGACCAGTAGGTTTTACTTGGGTTTGGCCAACCATTCTTAGGGACATAAGAGTGTCCTCCATGTGGGCAAGTTCGAGGGCCTTCATCATGTATTCGGTCATCAAATTGACTATGAATCTGCTATCCAACTGGGTTTCGGGACTGCATATCTCTTAATCTCTATAGTTACCATAGGAGCATTTGAATCAATCTTTGTCATGATGCTCTAAATTATGCCCTAAATCTCTTTTTCTCATTTTTTCTTATCTTGAGACTTTTGAGGCTTCTTGATATATTCATTGTAGAATTGCTTTGTACACGCTCGAGAGTACTTCAACAGAGTACTAATGTCCAAAAAGACTTTCATTTCAGCTAGTTTCCACACTATCAATTTTTGTCTCGCTTTGCTTTTTCTTTTGTCATTTCAAAGTTTTCAACCTCTCGGGGAATGGAGGAATGCTAGGTACAAATTTCTTCATCACTAGCAAAAGTATTTCTATTTTGTCTCCTTCTTCCAATTCCTTTTGCTCATAAGATCCTTCCACTTCTTCCACTTCACCATGCTCAGGTACCTTTTCTTTATTGACATGTTCATTCTTCCTTTTTGCATCCCTTTTTAGGTATTCTTGGGTTCTTGTGACCACCATCACAATAGGCTCTTTTTACACCCCCTTGCATGGGTCTACCTCCACAAAATACATAGAAGAACTCGATCCTTCCTAGGGTTCTAGTGTCCTAAAAACCACTCCTATTGTAGAAGTTGGCTCTTGAAATTGAGTAGTGGGATGCATCTGGGTCTCAACATAGTTTGAAGTTTTAGTTGGTCCTTTCCCTTTGCCATTGTCGGCTCTCTTTTTAGGACAATATTAATTGAAATATCCTTCTACACTATAGTACCTACATAGCAGAGTGTACCCAACATGCTTCTTTTCATTTGGACAGAGTCGTGTTGTGTGTCCATCATCTCCCCATCTCCAACACTGGATTGGATAAGCTCTCCTCTATTCTCACGTCTCCCTAGAGTAGCCACCTCCTTGGCCCTAAGTATCATGTCCATACATCTGCCTTGTATCCCAACAAGGTATAGGAATTTCACTTTGAGCAGGCAATCTCGTATAAGTGTGGTCTCTCATGTTCCCAGATTGCATGGTCCTTCCTTCATAAGCCATCTTCTGATAACATCGGTCCTCAGTATGGTTTGGCTTGTTGCAAAATGTGCAAAAGCTTCTAGGAGGAGGTATGTCAGTGACCAATCTCGATATCATGGGGCACTCCATGGCTATATGACCATAGCCGTGGCATTTCTCACACCATGTGTTAGACCTAAATATGCCCTATTTGGGGTCCGAGACTGCCGCATACTTTACAATGTATGTCTCTTGGGTCAGTGTGGTGGCTTTCATTGCTTGCATCACTAGTTCCAAAATCCGCTCCTTGATCAATGCAGGCTTAAGCTTTCCTAGTGTACTGGTGGTGATGACAAAATGTGGAGTTGTCAATGTTGGACTTTCATAGGCAGGATTTCTTATGGGTGCACCCGCTAGTCCTTCTGTCGGTCCTTATAGGAGCTCCCTCCTTCTTTGCTGGCTTAACTAGACCTCCTCCCATACCCTAGCTTCTTCTTTTGCAGCCATTAGATTGGTAGGCTACATAATGCTTATGTGTTGCTGCACTATGGGATCCCTCAATCCCGTGATAAACCTCCTCTTCAGAGTCTCATCATTAGGGGCATTTGTGCCCATTTTCCTGACCAAAGTTTCCATACATTGGATGTAATGGTCGATACTCTCATTTACTCCTTGCTGCAAGATAATCCATTTGCTGGGCAAGTCTATCTTGGAAGCCTTGCCTTCGGAATTTTGCCAAGAAGGCATCTTTGAGAACCTAATATGTCCCTCTCTCTTGAGGTGTCAGATTCCCATACCAATTTGCTGCCTCATCTGGGAGACTTGCATGAAAGATTCTCCATCTTTGTCCTTGGTCTATGACTTCATTAGCTCCACAGGTCACCTCAAAAAGCTGGATGAAACTATCTGGGTCCTCATCATAGAGGCCCAAGAATCTTGGGAAATCTCCCAAATGGACCAAAATTTGGTAAGCCATTTCAAACAAAGGGGTGATATTGATGTCACATCATTCCTAGAAGTTTAGAGCCCTTGGCTTCAAGAATGTGTCAAGTATCGTGACTTGAGCGGCTACTCTTCTCTGGTAATACGTTCTTTCCTCTGACTCCTTTTGAATATTCAAAGATACTTCGTACAACTCTTGCCTATGCCTCTCTTGAGATTCAACCCTTTGAGCAGCATGCTCTTCTCTTTGTGTTCGAGTTCTCCTTGAGGAAGAAATTTCTTTGCTCATATACTAGGCACTACGTGCAAAAGCTCAGCCAACATGTGGAACTAGGCAAACCTATGGTACTATCTTATAGAGATCTACCAAGCAATCCCTAGAAATATTGCCAAAATGTAGAGGTCCTATGGCCAAAAGAAAGATATGGCTAGATGCCTATCTTTTGCCCAAAGCCTTGGAATTTGTCAAGTTGTGTTACTCTAAGTCCACAATTATACCTCAATGTGATCGGAAAAGATGGAGGGAAATGGGAGTCCAAATACATATGCTAACGGAGATCCAACTTTGATGGTTGAACCTCGTGATCTCACTCTCTCCTTACACTTTTTGGTTCCTTTTGGTCTCTCTTTCTTCCTCTCTTCCATTCACTCTTCCTTTTTCCATCTGTCCTCTCTTTCACCCATGCACACTCTTCAGTATTTCTCCTTTGCACACCCCATATCACTCACTCCCTCCCGTTGTTTTTTTTTCACACACCCACTTTCTTTCATTCTCACCTATTTTCTTTTGCTCCCTCACACTCTCACTCTCTCTTACTCTCTTAAAATCTTTCCCATCTCTTTCCCTTCCCCTTCTTCTAATTCCTCTCTTTCCCTTTTACACACACACATGCACTCACACCCACAAACTTACACATATACTCACACACATATACATATACACTCTCTTACACACGTACACTCTCCCATCCTCTCTCTTTTTCTCTCTCACTCTCTTTATTTTTTCTTACTTTCTCCCTTCTCTTTCACCCGCCCTCTCTCACTGTTTCCCACTTCCTTTTTCTCACCCTTTCCCTTCACTTTCTCTTCCCCTTCTAATTCCTCTCTGTCACTCACTTTCCCACACTCTATCACTTACACTCCTCTTTGTTCCACTTTCTCTCATGTACCCTCACATACACACTCACACTTCCTCTCTCTCTTTCTTTCACACTTCCACCCACTTCCTTTCTCTCCCACTCTCTCTCACTCTTCTTCACTCTTTTTTCTTACTCCGCCTCTCACACTTTCTCGTTTACACTTTCTCTCATCTCCACTCCCTCTCACTTACTCTCATGCACACACACACACACACACACACACACACACACACAGACACACTCACTATCCTTCCCCACTCTCCTCTCTTTCTCACTCTGTTCTCTCACTTTTTCATATCTTTGTGCAGACATTATGTCACACACACATCAGTCCACTCTCACATGTGATCCTTGGTATATGCACATGTGATCACTAAGAGTCACAAAACAAATGTACAAATCTACACCTTAATCTAGCACTCAACATGATAATAGACAATTCCCATTTAGAGAGCTTTGCTACACTTCATCACAAGAATTAATTTCAAAGTCACCAAAATGTTTCCCTAGCACTCAAGGTAACTTGAAGATTCCGATTTCATTCCATGATAGAAAGTTCATAGTAATATCTTCTATGGAATAGAATGCATTAAATATGTTGAAAGCATCACCAATTCTTGACCTAGTCGTGAAGCCGAGAGAAAAGGCACACTTTTACTAACACTAGCCATTGTACGAATACGTGTAGATCCTGAGGTGGAAGCGACTAATACTGCATTTCAACCAAAAAAGAAAAATTTCCAAAAATGAAAATGCAATGATAACGAATTCATTTATTGCTCTCAAATTTTCCTCCTACAACAACATAATAGTTTGTATCACAAGTTTCGCACTTAATGCAAAATGTCCCTATGATATACATTTCAGATTCAAAGTTCTTGAATCAAACTTATGCCTGACATGAATTGGGAAAAAGTTAACTAACTTTTGGTGTAGTCTGTGGGGATTTTTGCATTGGAGAACCTAACAATTTTTTTCTTTCCCTTTGAGGGGGAAGGGAGTCTAAACTACAAAACCACTCATCAAGTGAAATTTGTGAGAGTTGATTGGAATACAACTAGCATGTTGAACAAAACCTACCAAATCAAATGAGATAAGAGAGGAAAGGACCTAATGGTTTTGATCCCACCACTTGTATGCATAAGCGACGAGATATTCTCCCAAGGTATCAAGTGAGGCCCTTGTCTATGAATTCTTGCTCGGAGGACTTCCAACATAGAAACAAATCATTCCAAACCGAGGTGCAACATTGCTATTGTAGTTAATTTTCTATCACTCTATCTGGGGAGAGGGTAGTTCTCTCATGTCATGGTAGTGCTCATGTATTGCAAAAGCCATGTCTCTTCATACTCTAAACCAAGTGAAGCTCAACTCTATGTCATGATTTAATTTGAACAGCTAGCCTGCGGAGTAATTTGCTACCTTCCATTCACTTCTGTGAGCGCTCATGCCTACCTCATGCAAGCTTCACAGGGATCCTATATTTGGGAAACTACCCACATAGCCGTATGTTTAGAACCTTGAATTTTTTTGATTCTAGTATGTTGAGATCATGGTTCCACGTATCTATGCTTGTGTATGGACAACATCCAGTTACAATACTCAAATTATATTTTCATCCTGCACAACATAAGTCTTATGTTTCTACTCCTCATCTACAACTCAGAAGTAAAATTTAATTGAATAGAGCAAGAGTGAGAGAATGCTTCTAGCTGCTTGCTATTCTAGTCGAAGCTACTGGAAATAATGGATCTGATGGCCTTTGATCCACTGAAACCTCATATAAGTCGCAAATTTGTAACCATTGCATGCATCGACATATCCCCAAAAGCTCATCATAATTGATCCAATCGCAGACATAGGGATTACATGCAATCATAACACTTGTTATTCATTATCAAAGCTCACTGATCTTTTAAATCCTTCTTCTTCCTAGAGTGTTCCTCATTGCCCTTCTGTGTGGACAACAAAATCTACTCAGGTCATCCTTAAATCAGTACAACTCTGTTGTTTCCATCCCTTGTTGCGACTATCATTCTCAAAACCGAAGGAGAATATGCATCAGACACCTCTTGAAACTACATGTGCATCAGGTAGTCCTTGCACATTGGTGCATTTTGTTGCCCCTATTCAGTATGTTGCATGCCCTGAGAAGCCATTCCTATGTAGCTCAAAACAAAGCAGCCTGTCTTTACTCCTACACAATGGCCCAACCAAGAGCATGGCACATATCTTCTTCCCCGATTTCACCTACCATTGCTCTCACCTCTTAGATTCCTTCCCACCTAAGAGCAAGTACGAGCTTCCAATGAAGATTCACATACCACTATGTAGATGTGCTCCCACTCATAGTTCATGTTTTCAACCTAGAATGATCAAGTGCCATCCTCTCGTTCTGCTCACTCTAGAATCTCCTTCTTCTCAACACTTGTCGATACTCAACAATCTTTCCCTTCTTAGATCCCAAGGAAAACTTCAAAGATCTTCCCTAAAAAAACTTTTCCACTTCTCGCTCCTTTGTGATCTTCACAACCCCCCAGCTTCCCCCCGTCAGCTAGATAAGCTCGAGTGAGCCCCTTCCCCAAGGAGATCTTGAATGCTCCAAAAAAGACCCTCCAATTGTGTGTATTCATGAGGCATACCCCCCCTTTCTGACATCTCCCAAGATGGGGACCACCAGCCTCCCCAATGCACGGTATACAACCAACTCCTTCACATCAAATTCCATGCAAGATGTGAATTGGTTCAAGCCCAATGGAACTTTGTAGAAATAAGCCCTCTTTAGTCACGATTCCATTTTGCAAATGAACATCCTTCAACACCACTAATGGGATTTGACTTAGGACTCCTCAAAGTGCCTCATTATATGGTGTTTAACATGGGATGCACAATGCTGATGAAGCCTCTCCATGCACCTGCACCACAACCTCCTCATCCACCACCCCAACAACTTCCACTACTCCTAAGCTGCCAAAAGAAAGTCTATATGTTACCTTTGTCATCTCTCTTGCTGCAAGTGCCCATCCCTAAGTGGATAGGGTGAAGAAACTGAAGGGTTCACAGAGATGGAAACCCCCAACAATACTGGCTTTTGATCACATTCTAAAGGCACTTTGACAGTAAAGGCAACCATACATCAAATGACAATGTTTCTGAGCTCAATAGTGTTTGCTATGATAGGTCTATCCATCCAAGCTATTTTGAGTTCTTTATCGTGTTACATCATGTTAAGCCTTTAGAACACGGTTCAAAGTAAATCCCTTGTGTTGGCTCTTCACAATCAAAAGACCAAAAATGATTCCATTCAAGGTCCTGTGCCCCCTTAAGCCATGATGTTCCTAAGTTGAATAGGTTAGAATTATTTTTGGGAAGTACCCTTACTACCACAAATCCATCTTGATTCATCTACAAATTTCTAACTTTCTCCACTCTTACAAACACTTGCAACATCCTTGGAGATTCTGATTCATGAACAACTTGGCAAAATGGTCTCCATAGGAAAGGTGCCTCTCTTCTATACATTGCACCTATTGTTTTTGTACGAAGGACCATATGTCTGCTTCCAAAGTTCAATTGCTTTTGTAAAGCCTGTATCAAGTTTCTGGCCCTCTAATCTATCAGAATCTGAATCATCATGATTAAGCACCCTCCCAAGAAGCTTCATTGTGTCTTTTCCTAGTAGTCCCTTTCGAGCAATCTCAGAATGAAGAACTTTAGCCTACACCAACACTGCCACATACATTTAGGGCACGAATAAAAGTTACCACATTCGAGGAATAACCTACTAGTCGCATCAACTCAAATGATGAAGAATCTCTTTTCTGGGGCCACTATGAATGTATCCAACAATCATGACAGTCTATGAGACCCACGGCTACCACAGATTCTCAATATCTGAAAAAAGGAAACTTGTCAAAATTCAAACTTTTATGCATCATGTTATCAAATACCTGTAGAATCCTCCCAAAAAGGTTGTGCCCTGCATGCCCTACACTCATTTCGGCCCACATATGAACAACCAAATTCAACCACTCTTGGAGCTAACACTACACTTATCAATGTCCCAATTATACTCGTCTGCTAGTGAGAATGTTTCCTCATAGTCTATGGCATGAGTTTGTGAGCATCCTTTGGCAGCTAATCTTGCCTTGTAACTATAAATTGATTAGTTGAATTACCTTGATAAGAGTTACCTTCCTTTATGCTATTGTTGGCCTCATGATTGATGAGTTGTCCAAGAAAGATGTTGAAGTCTGGAGTTTTCACATCCATGATGAGATCATATGCAATGGTGAAAGATTGCCATTGCTTGTCACCTTTAATTCCATTCAATATCTCCCTCATGATGAATTCTTCATCAATCCACTCTCCAATGGATGCCAATTGATCAACAACCTCCTTGATCTTTGTAACAAACTCAGTGATGGTTTGCTTTGGAGTCTTTTTCATTTGGTTGAACTCATTCCAAATATTATTCTTCCTTGCCTTTTTGCTAGCAAAAAAGAAAGTCTCTAGAGTCTCTTGAGATGTCTTTGCATAGTTACAAGCTAGAATATTCCACTATGAGCGGCCACTCTCACCACCAAAAGTGCCAGCACTAGAAGAGACAATGAAAATTCTTGTGTAAGAGACTTACAAAGAGCCATATGAACCACAACCCATACTAGGAGGTCTTGTCACTAAAGAAGGACAAGAAACTTATGAGGCATGAAGGCCAAAATGGTTGAAACAAGTAGAAGAGATTGGTCAAATACATGATGAGCAGGTAGCAATCCAAATACAAGCAATGACCAACATCGAGGAGATAGTATTGAATTCAGAATTTTTCACCAAGTTCTCTCACAAATGCCTAATTGCCACTTAAGAACTGCATTTCAAGCCATCTTCATGCTATTAGCTAACTACAATTCTTAAGTGAAGTGTGTGATTGACAAGGCATCCATTTTTCGACTCAGTTTCAACTTGAGGATGTACCAGGGCAAGTGCATAGAGGCACCATCTTCCAAACTAGATTGGTGCAAACATTTACTAGAAACATATCCAAAGATGATGCACATGTGATCCCATGCTTCCCTGCACATCCTTTATAACCCGTGTTATGAACCTATACCAAGACAAAACTCCTTGCTAGCCTTTGCCATTAAGGTACAAAACAATGCTAAATGTGCAGATTGATTGAATTATCCATACCTCGCTCCACCCCAAGGACTACCCACCATAGCATATATGGTCTCTACTTTTTGATAGTGGACATCATGCCTCAAGAACATGCCTGATGTGGCCGCACAAATGACAATGAAGATCTTTGAGCTGATGATAGTTGTCTTCAAGACCTTGAGAAAGATAAAATCCCCCTACATATCAGCACCAGGCTTTGAAGAAGACAACTATGATCTAGTATGTTGTTGGTATTCTAAGGTCTGAATACCATATGTTGGAAGTGGTAGTGGGCCACAATAACAATATATCACAAGTTTACAGGATCTTCCAACAAATGAACCTTAACATACACACCTTAAGAATAAAAAATAGAAGAGTAAGAGAGAGAGAGAATAGACAAGATTTCAAGTGTAACTGTAAGCTATGAGGATCACCTACACTAACTTATATATGAATGTCAAATTACAATGTCTGTATATGATACAAATTGACAATATCTATATCTAGGCAGAAATAGGAACTAGATACAAGAGATTGTGTGCCTCAGAGATATGAAGAGTGTGTGTGAGAATATGGAGGATATGAACAGTTTAGAATTGTTTTACAACAAACCCAAATTCTGATCAACCTAAATCAGAAACAAGTGACCTAGCAAGTAAGAATGGAAATATACTTGCTACTCATAGTAAATCAACAATGTATGTTGATGGTAAGCGAGAAAAATCTCCTCTAGATATCTCCTGAACATCTTTTGCTACTTGAGTGGTACTCGGCTACTTGGGTTGTTTTATCCCAAGAGGGGATCACTACCGCCAGATTTGCATGCTTTTTCTGACTCTGATTGGGCTGGTTGCTATGACACTTGTGTGTCCACTAGTGGCTTTTGCTTCATGCTTGGTAGCTCATGTATATCTTGGTTGAGCAAGAAGAAGCCTATTGTGGCCACTTCCAATTGTGAGGCTAAGTATAAGGCAGCTTTCACAACGACTGTTGAGTGTGTTTGGCTCAAACGCCTTATGGTTGATTTGGGTGTTGGTTAGACTTCTGCCACCACCATCTTCACTGACAGTCAGAGCGCATTGGCAGTTGCGAGGAACCCTGTGTTCCATGCTCGCACTAAGCACATTGGGGTGCATTATCACTATGTCAGGGAGAGGTTCTCTGCTGGGGAGATCAGCTTGGTATATGTGCCCACGCAGGAGAACATTGCAGACCTTTTCACGAAGGCTCTGTTTAGGGAGAAGTTTGAAGCTTTCTACAAAGCTTTGGGCTTACTTCCTTTTGTGGAGTGATTTCCACATAGCTTGGCACTTCCTTATACATGAGTTCCACCTCCTTGTTCACCACATCACTCCTAGGGGGGATTTATTGATATATTTAGGTAGTGATGTGTGTGAACACACTAGGACTGCCGGGGCACTTTTTTCCCTCTTTAGGAGGTTTTTTTCCCCCGGCTTGTATATACGCCTATTGCCCTAATGGGCTACTTATCTTTGTACATTCTCTAGTAATACATTCAGTATTGTGTGTTGTGCTCCAAGCTTCTTCTTCTTCTTTGTGTTGTTCGCATGCTTCCGTAGACATCTAACTCCAACAGAGGATATTATGAGGATGTATTACTCAACTTGACACCCTTCCATTTGGTTGCTTCTGTCACCAATTGTAAATAGGTTGAGGTCTACTCTTCATAGATTGATGATTTAGAAGTGTATGAACATGTCCTACACTACGAGCCGACAACATAATTAACTAAGGACCAAGTGAGATTAATGGTTGTGGAAATCCACCCATGGATTGTATGTTCTTATTATAGCAGATCTAATTTTCCTACAATCCAAGAAACCAACCACTAATCATTGTAGGTACAATTTCTTGTTGGCACCATGTTTGGTGATGCTTAAACTTTTTTGATGGATCTTCCAAGATGATTTCACAACTTCATAAGTCCTTCATTGACTGTTCCATATGTCCACTTTGTGTAAGTATCAAGTCTAGAAGGTCAATGCTTGATTTTTTAACACTCGCCCTCAAGCTTCAAATTAAATTCTTCATTATAGAAAATCTTCTAAGTCCCTGAAGTTTTCCTCCATCCAAAGCCTTACTAAACATATCTACATATGATTTGCTAATGCTCACATGCTACATCTTGGCATCCTTTGGGATCACATTATCTCTAATAAATTGATAATGGAATTCTATATGCTTGGACCTCTCATGGAACATTGGGTTTTGTGCTAAGCATATGATACATACATGGTCACAAATGATAAGAAATTGTTTAAGTTGCATATCCAAATCACAATAGCATTTCTTGAGCCACATGAAATCAGATGATACTCAATCTAAGCCTCCAAAGTGTACTTAATTTGAGGTGAGATCAAGATTTGGTAGTAAAGAACAAAAACATCATGATATATAAGGAGAATTTAAGGATAATAACACAAAGTCTGTTACTTAGTGTTCTATATATAAAATAAGTAATTCATTAGGATTATGGGAATATATACAATCCTCCCCCCCATTAGTGATGCAATGAACAAGGGGCTTACACTCATCTATAGAAAAGTGCCAAATAATGTGGACTAAAATATCCACAAAAGGGAGTAAGTCCAAAGGTTTGCAAAAATGTTAAATTTCAAAAGAGGTAGATGATTTGTGGAAAGGTTTACAACATCATCATGTTTGGTAACATAAGCCAAAACTGATCTCCTCAATAGATCATCTTTCCATGATATAATGATAGTGTACCTAAATGTGCTTAGGGCGAGCATTGAGTATTGATTTCATTGCAAATACTAATGCTAAGTTATTATAAAATATGACAGTGGTAGAGGTTTGACCAACACCTAAATCATCCATAAGAAATTTGAGCCATGTGCACCAACAATAATTTTGGAAGTCCAAGCATCTCGAAATGTGCTATAGGCCTAATAGAGTTTGATTAGGTATTTGTATTAATTTTGATAAACAATCAATTTTTGATATCATCATACTATATTCATGCTTAAATGCAATGATGTATTTCATATAATGAATATTGAGGATAAGTTGGATGGTTCTAACTACCCATTGTTGGCATACATGATGGGTCATGTATTGGTAGTGAAAGGATTTTGGAATATTGTTTAGAGTGTTGAAATTTGTCCTCCTAAACTTGCAAATGTTATAATAGTAGGTGATACAGGTTGTATCAAAGATGACGATCATCAATTTCTTGGTCATGTTGTGGTTCCCATCGCACCTATTTTAGAGAAAATTGAGTAGGATGGTAGAGATGCACATGAAAATGCATTGCTAGCCTTATCTGACTGATGTGCCATTATCCCTCACATTTGCTCATGCAAAAGAATAAAAGATACTTGGGATACTCTTGACACACTCTATTAGATAAGAAATGAGGTTCATGTTGCTTACTCTAGAAATAGTTGGAGAGTGAGCATATGAATGAAGGAGATTCAATGGATACTTTTTTTTACAAATGTTCAAGGATTTGAAAGAGCAGCTGATTTCTATTGCAAAAACCTTGGTAGATCATTCACTCATGGAGAATGTTCTTAAATTAAATGGCCTTCCAGATTCTTATTAGATTTTTTCTTCTACTCTTTTTTTTATGATGAAATGAAATCCCAATGCCTTAACTTTTAAGGATTTATTCTTTGTTTTACTACACGTGGATCAATGTAGATAAAATAGGTCAATTGTGCATATTATAGATCAAGATTTCTTGGCTAGTTAGAAGGGAAAAGGTAAATGGAGCTTGTCTACTAGTAAGTAAAACTCTACTAATGATGCACAATTAAAGAAGGAAGTTAAAGACAACAAGAAAATAGAAAAGCAAAAAAAAAAGTTTGCAAGTATTATAAGGAAAATGCTCATGTTTTTAAGAATTATCCTAAATGTTGGTGCAAGAAGAAAGCCTAAGAGAATTTCTTAAGTTCATGGATTACTCTCATTAATAATCTCACAAAAATGTATTCATATGAACCCATATTTGTAAAAGTTCAAAGGTTAAATACCTTGGACTTATCGTGGACAATTATAAAAGCTAAAAGTAAGAGGAATATCATGGAAAAAGGGAGCCAAAATCCATGACTCTAGTTGGGATTTGAATTAAAATCATTCGTAAAGTTTAGGTTCACTTTCAGGTGGATGATTCATCAAGATTTAAATTCAAAATCTTGTATGAATAGACCCCGTTCTACTTGTGGGATAGAGTGAGATTTTATGAGAGATTAGAGTTTTGAGCCTAAATTTGTACTCACATCAACTGAGACTAGTATTTAATATCTCCCTTGGATCATATATGCAATATCAATACACATTATGATTCATATATCTTGAGAATTCATTCTCTGTGTACTTCTACAATACCTTGAGGTACATAGTCAACTTGTGTTGTTCAATTCTCTATGTGTGAGAACATAGAGAATTTAATTTCCATGTTTCACTTGGATCACTTATATAGGACTCAAATGCGCTTACATATGAAGCTCCATTATTTTTGGATGAGTAGATATTGATTTATGAAGATTTGAATGTGATTGTGTCTACACTTTATATTCTTCCTAAAAAATCATGGAACTACTAGAAATAGGGGGCATAGAAATGCTCCCAAATTGAAAAAAAAAGGGATCCATAGCATAAGTGACGATCTTGGTTTTTCTTTTTTTTTTTTAATTTTAATGAGCAGTCATCGCATAAGCGATGCTAAAACTCAATGTTGCAAATAGTGTCGCTAATTAGCAATGCTATTTGCGACGTTGGCAAAGTGGTTGTGACATTTTAGCATCACATAAGCTATGTCCTGTGTTCCAGAGCGTCGCATAAGCGATGCTCTGGAATGTTAAAAAAAAAATTCGATTTCTCTCGGCACATTTGTGCCGGGATTTGGACGCAAAGAGAAAGAGAGAGAGAGAGAGAGAGAGAGAGAGAGAGAGAGAGAGAGAGAGAGAGAGAGAGAGAGAGAGAGAGAGAGAGAGAGAGAGAGAGAGAGAGAGAGAGAGAGAGAGAGAGAGAGAGAGAGAGAGAGAGAGAGAGAGAGAGAGAGAGAGAGAGAGAGAGAGAGAGAGAGAGAGAGAACAAAGTTCTTGAAGCCAGGTATGCACGCACACACACACACATACACACACATACATATGCATACACACATAGACACGTACACACACATACACATAGACACACACACACACATACACACACATACACACACAAATACACACACACACATATACGCACATACACACATAATGATGCATACACACACATACACATACATGCACACACACATATACATGCACACACACATATATGCATACACACACATATGCATACATAATGCACATGCATACATACACATACATAATGCATACACACACATATGCATACACACACATACACACTCATATGCATACATACATGCATACACATACACACATAGACACATACACACACATAGACACATACACACACACAAACACATACACACTCATAGACACACACACACACACATACACATAGACACACACACACATACACACACATATACACACACATATACACACACATACACACATATACACATAGACACATAGACACATAGACACATAGACACATACACACATAATGATGCATACACACATACACATGCATACACACATACACACACACATACACGCACTCACATGCACACATACATACATACTTACATGCATACACACACATATGCATACATAATGCACATGCATACATACACATACATAATGCATACACACACATATGCATACATAATGCATACACACACATATGCATACATAATGCATACACACACATACACACACATATGCATACATAATGCACATGCATATGCATACATACATGCATACACATACACACATAGACACATACACACATAGACACATACACACACATAGACACATACACACACATAAACACATACACACTCATAGACACATAAAAACTTACACACACACACATCCATACACATTTACACACACACATAGACATGCACACTGACACATATATATAGATACACACGTATATACACACATAGACACACACATACACACATAGACACACACACATACACATACACACACATATACACACACACATAGACACACACACTTACACAAACACACATCCACACACATTTACACACACACATACACATGCATACAGACACATATATATAGATACACACACATACACACATACACACATACACACATACACACATACACACATGCACACATACACACATACACACATACACACATACACACATACACACATACACACATACACACATACACACATACACACATACACACATACACACATACACACATACACACATACATACATACACACATACACACATACACACATACACACATACACACATACACACATACACACATACACACATACACACATACACACATACACACACACACATACACACATACACACACATACATGCATATGCATACATAATGCACATGCATATGCATACATAATGCACATGCATATGCATACATAATGCACATGCATATGCATACATAATGCACATGCATATGCATACATACATGCTTACATGCATACACACACATACACATGCATACACAGATACACATACACACATAGACACACACACATACATACACACACATACACACACACACACGTACACACATACACACATACACACATACACACATACACACATGCACACATACACACATACACACATACACACATACACACATACACACATACACACATACACACATACACACATACACACATACACACATACACACATACACACATACACACATACACACATACACACATACACACATACACACATACACACATACACACATACACACATACACACATACACACATACACACATACACACATACACACACATAGAGAGACATACACACACATACACACACATGCATACATATGCATACATAATGCATATACATATGCATACATACATACTTACATGCATACACACACATATGCATACATAATGCACATGCATATGCATAGATACATGCATACACATACACACACATAGACACATACACACACATAGACACATACATACACATAGACACATACACACACATACACACACATATGCATACATGATGCACATGCATACACATACACACACATAGACACATACATACACATACACACATACACACACGTATACACACAAATTTACACACACATACACATGCATACACACACATACACACATAGACACACACACATGCACACACATAGACACATAGACACATAGACACATAGACACATAAACACATAGACACATAGACACATAGACACATAGACACATAGACACATAGACACATAGACACATAGACACATAGACACATAGACACATAATGCATATGCATATGCATACATACATAATTACATGCATACACACACATACACACACATGCATACATATGCATACACACATACACACGTAGAGAGACATACACACACATACACACACACATACACACATGCATACATATTCATACATAATGCATATGCATATGCATACATACATGCTTACATGCATACACACACATACACATAGATACATATACACACATAGACACATACACACGTAGGGAGACACACACACATACACACACACACATAAAGAGACATACATGCACATACATATACATGCATACATATGATTACATAATGCATATGGTAATCATAATGCATATGCATACATACTTACTTACATGCATACACAAACATACACACATATACACACATATATGCATACATACATACTTACATGCATACACACACACACGTAGAGAGATACACACACACATACACATGCATGTAAAGAGACATACACACACATAAACATACATGCATACATAATGCATATGCATATGCATACATACATACTTACATGCATACACAGACATACACACATACACACACACATATATGCATACATACATACTTACATGCATACACACACACACATAGAGAAAGACACACACACACACACACACGTAAAGAGACATACACACACATACACATACATGCATACATATGCATACATAATGCATATGCATATGCATACATACATACTTACATGCATACACAGACATACACACATATACACACATATGCATACATACATACTTACATGCATACACAGACATACAAACATATACACACACATACACACACATACACACACACATATGCATACATATGCATACATAATGCACATGCATATGCATAGATATATGCTTACATGCATACACATACATACATAGACACATACACACACATAGATACATACACACACACATGGACACATACACACATATAGACATACACACACATATACACACAGATTTACACACACACATAGACACACACACACATACACAGACACACTTACACATGCATATACACATCCATACACACATAGACACACACACACACTTACACACATAGACACACACATACACATACACACATACACACTTACACACATAGAGATACACACACACATATATAACCAAACACATACACACATAGACACATACAGATGTACACACACACATACACACATCCACACACATTTACACACACACATACACATGCATATAGACATATATACATATACACACATATATACACACATAGACACACACATATACACACACATACACACATAGACACATACACACTTACACAGACACATACACACATCCACACACATTTACACACATACATACAAATGCATAGACACATATATCGAGATACACACGTATATACACACAGACACACACAGACACACACAGACACACACACATACACACTCATGGACACATACACACATATATATGCATAGACACACACATAGAGACATACACACATATATATGCATACACACACATAGAGACACATACACACACACACATACACATGCATGCATACATAATGCATATGCATATGCATACATACATACTTACATGCATACACACACACACATACACACACATGCATACATTTGCATACATAATGCACATCCATATGCATACATACGTGTTTACATGCATACACACACTCACATATACACCTACATACACATATACAAACATACATATGTACACCTATATATATTGATTTCTAACCCATTTTGTTTTATATGTTAGGTATTATGGATCCTAGTAGAGAGAGAAAGGCAAAACTCACTCTCATAAAAAGTTTTATGAGAGCAAGAGTTCCGCCTGATACTCTAGGGATCATCATGCATGAGTACTCAGAGATGCCTAATGATGAGCTGGATTATATGATCCAGATGCTTACCCAGCGATCAGAGGTTATTCTGTGGCTCCACATGCAAGAAGATAGCTATCTGCTCATAGGTATGTTTTTTTTAATAAACTTTTTTAATGATATTATAACACATTTTTATTTATCTATTTTTAGGACACCTATACCACATACAGATCATGATAGCAGAGCAGAGTTGCCTACGAGGACATGCATAGGCACCTTAGGGATAGAGTGCGATATAGATCCAGAGGGGAACATTGTGTACATAGGGAATGGATTGGAGTTCAAGAGAAGAATGCAAGCATTATGCGACTCTTGCCTGTGCCTAGTCCACTTACAGTGGAAGTAAGTATAAATTTTACATATAAATTGAAATAAATATATTATGTTTTATTTACATGATTTTTTTTTATTTTTGTAGTGAGCATGATGAGAGGGATAAAAAATACGTACTTAGTTCACTTGAGACAGAGTTTGGGACAGGATGGTCACATAAGTGGTGTCTAAAAGAGATGCGGACACTTATGGCTCATCGTCGCAATAATGCACGGTACACATTGCTTTTATGTATATATACGTGGATATGAGTATGTGTGTTTATGTATGTATTGTAAGACAATAGTTATGCAATATAACACAGGAGCAATAGCACAGAAGATAACATATATAGGAGAATCTCAACAATTTTCTACTAGCAGCAAGTACAAAGATGATGGCGTTGTCCACCCGTGCGGTCTCAAGGTAGAGCTTAAATGGTGATCTAGACAACTCTAGACAGGGAGATACAAGGTAGAGGTATGTTGGCTTGGGATGCCCATCAATTGGGTAATGCACGCTTGGCTTCTCCTCATAATGGGGGCTTTACAAAATGTGCATACAATCATGAGGGGTAGACATTGCTCATATACTAACACCCCCCCTCAATGTTTACCGATGATAAATCAAGTAGGTCTCGGTCCTATGCTGATCTGTTGAAGATGCCTATTGAGATGTTCTCTTCCAAGTGCTCTAGTGAATATGTCAGCACAATTTGCCTTTGTTGGGCAATATTCTAGCTCCACAATTTCATCTTCAATTAGCTCACGAATGTAATGGTGCTGTACTTCTATGTGCTTGGTGCGAGCATGAAATACTGGGTTGTTTGCAATAGCCATACAACTTTGATTATCACACTTGAGTACAGTCCGCATATTTGATGGAAAGCCTAGATCTGCAAGAATTCTCCTTAACCAGACTACCTCACAAGAAGCAAAACAAGCTGCTTTGAACTCTGCTTCAGTGGAGGAGAGTGCGAGAGTTGGTTGCTTCCTACTTACCCAAGAAAATATTCCTGAACCAAGTGAGAAACAATATCCAGAAACTGATTTTCTAGAATCACAATCTCCAACCCAATCTGAATCACAATATCCTTGAAGTGTATCTCCTGTGGTATACAAAATACCAAAATCCAAGGTTCCTGCAATGTACCTTACAATTCACATTCCAGCATTCCCGTGACTCTCCTTAGGTTTGTTGGAAAACCTGCTTAACACTTCATCAACATAGAAAATGTCTGGTCTAGTGTTGCACAAAAAAATAAGACTTCCAATGAGCTTCCTATACTTCTTAGCATCTACATTAAGCATGTTATCATCCATAGATAGCTTATGATTTACCTCCATATGTGTGCTAGTTGGTTTGCAGTCCATCCGATTCCAAATGCCTTGAGAATTTCTTTGGCATATTTTTGTTGTAAAATGAAAATTCCATCCTTCCTTTTCCATACTTCAATTCCTAGACAAAAATGGAGTAGACCTAAGTCTGTCATTTCAAACTCAGTTCCCAAGCCGATCCGAGTTTGATTGATGAGTTCCTGATGATCTCCTGTAATGATCAAATCATCTGCATATACAATGACAACAAATCTTTTGCTATCCCTTTTCGTTACATACAAGTTAGCATCAGAAGTACTTCTTTCAAAACCCATGTTTTTGAAAAAATTATCTATCCGTTGGTACCAAGCCCGTGGATCTTGCTCAAGTCCATACAAAGCTTTCTTCAACTTGCAAACTTTATTTTCTGAATTGGGCACCTCAAAACCTGGTGGTTGAGATACATATACCTCCTCCTTGAGGTGACCATTCAAAAATGCAGATTTGACATCCATCTGGAAAATAGGCCAAGACTTTTGTGCAGCTATTGCAAGTACCGTCCGAATAGTTGTCATGCGTGCTGTTGGTGCAAAAGTTTCTTGAACATCAAATCCTTCGATCTGTGAAAAACCCTGTGCAACTAATCTTGCCTTATACTTTTCTAATGTTTCCAAATCCATTTAGTACCTATTACCTTCTTCTTTGGTAGCAAGTCGACTAGATCCCATGTATCATTTTTGAGTATACTATCATACTCAGACTGCATTGCCGCTCTCCAACTTGGATCATCAAGGGCTTCTTCAATGGTGGTAGGTCCTTTATCGAGCCCATGATATCTGCCATTAGAGCTATGTTAACAATGTGTTCTGAGGCTCTTCTTTGCTCCTTTATTCACTTTGATCTTCTTAATACATCCGAGGATGATTCTGGTACATCTACATGTGGATTGTGATCATCAAAGAGCTGTTGTGCCCACTTCGGTAGTGGCTTACGCTGTGCAGGTACAACTGGTTGGCTTTTTATTGAGGAAATTTCTCCATCAGATATTTCCTCCTCCTCAACTTTAACCTTTCTTTTGATAGGCACAAGGTGAGATATTTCTCCGTTTGATGAGATAGTAGATTTACCTTTATCTTCTACTAAGTGTGGTCGTTCATCAAACACCACATCTCGACTGACAAAAATCTTCCTTGCCTTAGGATCCCACAACCTATATGCTTTACACTCTTCACTATATCCTAGGAAGACACACTTTTTTCTTTTTGAATCCAACTTTGATCTTGTTGAATCAGGAATATGTGCATAACAGAACAACCAAAAATTCTGAAATGCAAAACTGAAGGATTTTTACCAGAATATGCTTCTTGAGGAGTCATCCCCTTCAGTGCTTTTGTGTAGCTTCGATTGAGGATGTAGACTGCTGTATTGACTGCTTCTGCCCAGAATGAATCAGGCATGTCTTGAGCCTTTAAGATACAATGAGCCATTTCAACTACTATCCTATTCTTGCGCTCAACAATGCCATTTTGTTGAGGTGTATGAGCTGTGGTAAGTTGCCTTTTCACACCATGCTCCTTACAGTAATTATTGAATTCTGTTGACAAGAATTCACCTCTTCTATCTGTTTTGAATTTCTTCAGTTTCCTTCCTGATCCATTTTCCACATACTTATGCCACGTTTTAAATTTTTCAAAAGCATCAGCCTTCTCTTGAATGAAATAAACCCACATCTTTCTACTATAATTGTCGACTAACAACAAAAAGTAGAAAGATCCTTCTAAAGCAGGTGTAGACATTTTACCACAGAGTTTGAAAGAACTTGGAGAAGCTTGTCGAAGGTAGAAAAGTGCGTTTCGAAGCGATGAAGTTTGGTCAAGCCAACCGGCACAAGACCAGCCCTTGAGCTTTTGGAGACTCAAATAGACCTTATAGGCATGCTATAAGTGCAAAGAAACACACTATGTACCTTGGAGCATCAAGGAGAATGAGTCGATACAAAACAGATAGGTTCGCGGGTCGACTAGCTCAAAAAACTTACTATCTATGGAAGAGACAATGAACTTCAAATGCCCATAGCGACCAGCGTGATTACAATTAGAAAAAATCCTTTTATGGGAGTGATACACATAGGGTTGAGTGTATGGAATGCACAAAAGTATAAGGAATAAGCAAAATATGCTATAGGAATGAATGCGACATTCACCGGTGGTACCTCCTATTTTTCAGGAATACGCAGAGATTGACCCCGAGGCAGAAAAACTGAGATTTCTCCAAATCTGCTGAACCAAATGCTTTGAAAATTTAGAGGCATAAACTAGACACTGATACCTTTCCAATGAGTCCTCTTGCACTCAATTTGGAGCTCTGAGGAGAGAGCAGCAGCCTCTGCAAGATTACTGTTGGCGAAGAAGATGATGCAGAAAATTGAAGGAGCAAGACAATGATGGTCACAAGTGTATGTATATTGCTTCCATGTAATGTACAAGTGATTTCAACTCCTTATATAGCCTCTAGGAGTGTTCCACGACTTTTACAACTTGAATTTGAATTCAAATGAAGGTGGGAATGGTTGTTGGAGGGAATCAATTCACTTCCCTACAATCTAGGAAAAGTGAAGATCTTGATTGATCTACTTTTAGGTGATTGATTGCTTGATTGAATGCAACTTCAACCACCAAAATTTCGTGGGATTTTGGCCCTATATTTGTACCTTTACATGTGTACAACTCAAGGCTTTTACAACGGTAAATGAGCCATCAAAATATTCTCAAAAAATACAATAAATGAGCATATGAAAAAGAACTCTCCAACGGATATTCTTTCGACGCGATAGCCTTTGATGTAGATCAAATCCACCTCAAGCATAGTGTAAGCTTGATGTTCCAACAGAGATGAGCATGTACCAACTCTAGAGGAGCTTGAGATTGATTGCTGGTCTCTCTTGGAAATGCCTTTTGTTGTTGTTGGCCCATCATATAAGCTTCACAAGGTTCCTACAACTCTAAAAATGCAGGCAAATGAGCAACCATCCCTGTTCTTTGCATCTCCTTCAAAACTGCAAATCCGAGATGCCCAAATCGTTGGTGCCATAACCTGCTTACATCTTTATCTTCTGTAGTAGTTAAGGCACTTAACTCATACACGTTATCACGTCTTATGCCTTTACCTACTACATTACCTGATGAATCCATGATTTCTGCACCACTCTTATTGAAGTGAACTTTGAGTCCACGATCTATTATTGCAAAAACTGACAACAAATTTCTTTTAAGTGTAGGTACATAGAGAACATCAGATAACTTTTTCTCAACACCTGGAGAAGTGATAAAAGAGATGGTTCTAGTTCCTTCCGCTAGACACTTGGAGTCATTTCCCACCACTACATTGATGGATTCCCGTAGAGGCACTAGGGAACTATACCAATCCTTTTTACAAGTCATATGCCGAGAAGCTCCACTATCTAAAATCCATGGTTCATCAACACGAGCTTGAGCAGATGAGCATACCTCTTCAATAGCTACCCATAGTTCCAACTCTGTGTTGTTTGCAGACTCTTTGTTCTTCCATGATGATTTTAGAGTCCCATTCCGTTCATCAACTTGCTTCTTTCTGCAATCCTTGATGGCATGGCCTTTCTTTTCACAATAGAAGCAACTTCGTGTGAACGTTTTATTCTTTGGCTTCTTCTTTGATCCATCAGAAGAGCCTTTACCTTTTACATTTGCTGAGAATGCAGCATCACTTGTACTTTGCTGATTCTTGAACCACATTTCTTCTTCTAAAAGCATGGCACAAAACTCTTCAAATGTAAGGGGAGTTGGTCTTACCTGAGTGTTAAGGGCTGTTACTAATACATCATACTTTGTTGGAAGAACACGTACACATCTTCGAGCCAGCTCTTCTGGTGTTATAACAACACCAACTGCAGCCAATTGGTCTTGAAGATGTTTTATCCGTTTGATAAAATCTTCAGCCTTTTCAGAATCAGAATGCTTTTCATTTTCCAATTGATTTTCTAAATTCTGTATCCTAATGTGGTTCTTGGTCTCATATTG
Source organism: Ceratopteris richardii (assembly GCA_020310875.1). NCBI lineage: Eukaryota > Viridiplantae > Streptophyta > Polypodiopsida > Polypodiales > Pteridaceae > Ceratopteris > Ceratopteris richardii. The sequence continues at coordinate 157,327,445 of CM035427.1, read as the reverse complement.
TCGAGCCAATATGCCCCAAGCCTCATGTGCTTTAGTAGTATGTTGAACTAAAGTAAGCACAAAATCACTTACACTAGTGACAATTGCACTAATGCATCAACATTCCACCTCTTCCAAGCTCGTAGAAGATCTAGAACTGGTTGAATCATCAATCTTGAATTTGCTGGATCTTCAACTGGTATAGGCTCTGGATCCAATCCCATTGGTTTCATGACAGTGTTAAGTAATTCATAGGGGTCCAAAATTGTAGAAATTTTGAACTTCCAAAGTGTATAGTTGGTTCCATCCAGCTTTCCTTCAGTGAATGCAGGTGGGAGAATTCGAATTAGTGCAGCAATAACATTAGTTGAAGCACCAAGACCAGTGTTCAACGATGAAGCCATCATGTAATCACTCGAATAATCTACTGATATTCTAGTTTGCTAGTAGGCTAAAGTAGTGATACTTCTCAAGCTATTCGAACCTTACAGCTCTGATACCATGTAAGAAAATAGTTACGCAATATAACACAGGAGCAAGAGCATAGAAGATAACAGATATAGGAGAATCTCAACAATTTTCTACTAGTAGCAAGTACAAAGATGATGGCGTTGTCCACCCGTGTGCTCTCAAGGTAGAGCTTAAATGGTGATCTAGACAACTCTAGACAGGAAGATACAAGGTAGAGGTATGCTGGCTCAATTCGATGTCTGAGGTAGTGCAGAAGTCATGTATATATAGGATCATGGATGGCCTTCCGTGGACGGCTATACATGGGTGGTAAAGCGTGGGCAGCCACCGCCCGCATAATTGCCATACACGGCTTAGACTGGTTGAACCGACCTAACAAATATAAATGATTTCAGACTCTGATAGGGAATATTCCATGGAATATTCCCTTCACCGTTGCGTCGGGGGCGCTTCCCTTGGACCCCCACTAGGGGGCCCGCTGGCCCCCTAGGACCCCCCAGCCAGGGGACCCGCTGGCCCCCTTGGACCCCCCCTGCCGGGGCTGCTCATCGCTGCCTCGGACCCCACAATTGGGGACCCTGGTAACTCCCTTTCCTTACAATACCTTACATGGTCCAATATGACCTTCATCCAACATGCAAGTTGGGATTCCCATCAATTGGGTAATGCACGCTTGGCTTTTCCTCATAATGGGGGCCTTACAAAATGTGTATACAATCATGAGGGGTAGACATTGCTCATATACTAACATGTATGTATGTACATGAGAGAGAAAAGAGTGAGACTAGAGGTACAAATACACGCATACACACACATACATCATACATGCACATTTACACACATATACACATACAAGCACATTTATACATACACACACATACATGCACATTTTTACACACACATACACATGTGCAGTTACACACATATAATGAATACACATAGACACATACACATACTCACATACACATACACATACACATACACATACACATACACATACACATACACATACACATACACATACACATACACATACACATACACATACACATACACATACACATACACATACACATACACATACACATACACATACACATACACATACACATAACACATACACATACACATACACATACACATACACATACACATACACATACACATACACATACACATACACATACACATACACATACACATACACATACACATACACATACACATACACATACACATACACATACACATACACATACACATACACATACACATACACATACACATACACATACACATACACATACACATACACATACACATACACATACACATACACATACACATACACATACACATACACATACACATACACATACACATACACATACACATACACATACACATACACATACACATACACATACACATACACATACACATACACATACACATACACATACACATACACATACACATACACATGCATAATCATATGTACACACACATAGACTCATATAATCATATTTACATGCATATATACACACACACAACACATGCATATGCACATATAGATACACATACATACACACATGCATACACACATATAGAAACACATACATACACACATGCATGCACACTGATATATATATATATATATATATATATATATATATATATATATATATATATATATATATATATATATATATATATATATATATATATATATATATATAGGATTTATATATACACATATATATACACACATGCATGCACACACACACACACACATACATATATATATATATATATATATATATATATATATATACAAAAGAGAAGCGATACATTTTAATGGAAAGCTTGAAACAGGTCAGTGTCCAAAAACTATGACGCCTATGGATTGGTATAAAAAATGGACAAATGGACCTCTCATAGATCTAGAATCAGAAATCTTCAGTGATGATGAAGATACTATGTGAAGAGAGGTAAAGGAAAATTGGCACTCGCACAGAACATATCAATATGGTATTCTTTGGAGTATTGGAAAGAGTTAAAAGTACGTCATCTTCTTGATCCTATGCATATATTCAAGAATATTGGTTATTCACTATGGAAACATCTTCTTGGACTAAAACATACCATAGCATCAAGGAATGATTTGAAAGATTAAAAAAAAAAAACCAAAGCTATGCCTAGTTTTTGATAGACATCGATAGGAAATGACTTATGCACCTGCTCCTGGGTACTTACAACAAAAGAGATATAGACTATCAACAATAGAATTCAATTGATTAGGACTCCTACATGATATGGAGCATCTTTTCAAAACATGTTTACTATGGATGATAAGAGCTTATCTGGGTTAAAGACCCATGACTGGCATAACTTTTTGAAACATAATTTACCTTTGGTTATCGATGGATGTACAACGAAAGGAGTACGAGATGTGATCTATCGTTTTGTATTGCTTATAAGGTAATTATGATACTTTTATATTTAATATGTATGAATATTGGATATCTTTTATTTTTGAATTAACTTCTTTATAATTTTTTTAATGATATGTATAGGTAGATTACATCAAAAGAGATTGACAAAAACTCGATCCCACAAAAAAATGTGAATGCAAAGAGCTACTATGTTTGATGGAGAAAGAACTTTCTACTTCGTTTTTTGATATTCAGGTTCATTTATTAGTCCATCTTGTAGATTAAATAGAGATTGTAGGTGTTGTCAACACTCGATTGATGTTTTGGGTCAAGTGATTTATGGGAATATTAAAAGGTTATGTGCGACAAAGAGCGAAACCAACAGGATCCATGGCAAAGGGTTGGATGCTTGAAGAGTGCATGTATTACGTTAGTGAGTACCTTGAAAGAGTTCATGAATAAGCTCCACGTGCATGGACCAATGAGTCTTCTTCAAAAATAACAGATGAGGTATTATCAGGTAAGGGAGTTCCATTTTTATTTAACACTGAGTCACAACAAAGGAGAACAAAGACATGTTCTCTTTTCCTTTTTACCTAAAGACCATTATATCAAGCAATAAAGTGAGCATTTTACAATATCTAGAAAGCATCACTTGTTCTTGCTTGTAAATATTGTCACTAGAACCTTGATCTCATATCCCAAGTAGTCAAGATAGATATAATAAAATTCTTGTTGCCATGAAAACTAGTTGTTCAGCCGATCAAGAATCCCACATCATGATCTTTGACAATAGATTAGTGTTGAAGGTACAAGTAAGAGTTCGGGAAGCTCCATCCTTACATCCATAACCTCAACAAGCACAGATTATAGCTGATTAAAAGTTACTCGAAAATTAGAGTACATGTGTTGCAAAAATCGGAACATTTTAACAAGGCAATTAAGATCATCCCCTTTGTATGGTTAAGATCCTCATTGAATGCATGGCCATATTCACAGAATATGAAATACATTTCACAAAAGCATTCCCAAGAGAAGATAATAATCAACAAAATTATACTAAGAAACATTCACACATGATCAGAGAAATGTTCAAGATAAATCAAGCTGAACACAAAGTGGAAGCAGAACTCGACATTATATTTATATTAAAATGATTTTTCACATTTCCTGTGTAAGTACAAGAGTAATATGAATCTACAATAGAAGCTGATCATAGCTTTCCTCAGGCTCAAGGATATTGGGATCCTTTGGAACATTAGAACACATATCCTGCCTCTCTTGCTCCAAGATTGGCTCTTCAAGGTCAGCCATGTCCCCCGGTTCATCTGCAAGTGGGGGAACAGGCTCCCTTGAAGCCGGTTGGAATCTCTCCGTGTCTGCAATGTGCTTCCTTCCAACCTCTTGGTCTTCATCTGGGCATTCATTCAGCCCATTGATTCTCATTCTAATAAAGCTCACTTGAGCATCATCCTTCTCCACAGCTATGCAGTGCCTGAACATCTTTAAGGAGCAAGCCAGAGTCGTTCCTGAAACAGCAGAAAACCACTTAGAGGCGTCAATCAACCATGACTAATGAAAATTGTGAAAGTTGAAATTACCTGTGCCCGAAAAAAGGTCTAGGACCCAGTCATCATCATTGGAGAATAGCTGAAGCAATCTCATTATGAGTTTTTGTGGCTTCTGATAGGGGTTAACCAATGTCATGTCCCCAGCTACATGACGAAGTTTCTTGGTAACGGCTGGGAACATGAGCACATTTGAGATCCCATTCTCATTGCAATGCTCCCTGACTCTCCTTTTGCTTACTTCATCATAATAGCCAACTGTAATGCATTCAGTGGAGCTCACAAACCTATGCAAAGGAGTGTGATTTACGTTTGTCTTCACCCTGCAAACAAGAACTATGAGTCACAGAGAGCATCATTAAAGCCACGGAGATAGAAAGAAGATTACTTACCACGTGAGGCACTCCACAGCATGACATCTTGCCTTCAAAGCAGTTGAAATAGAGAAGGACTGGTCTCTGCTATGGAAAATTACTATCCTCCAAAGAGGAGACATAGTCAACTCTGCAAAATCAGTGACCATCTTCCAAATCTGAGGGTGTTTGAAGGGTTCATCATCATTAACTGATCCCAACATCCTAAATCCATAGGGTATGTCTGCTATGAGAAGGGAGAAATGTTTTCTAGGCACAACAGAACAAATATTATTTACATCACTACAGAATACATTGTAATATACATGCCTAAGGGGGTCTAGGGGATTGGAGAAACATTTCAGATCAGGTTCATCATCAAAATCGATCTCCTTGGCTTTCAGCCTAGATTTCTCATGCCTTGCTCTTTGAATGTGAGCCAGGAATGCAGGGGGGCAATCATCGAGTAGCTCTGCAGACTTACTTTTCTTTGGTTTCTGCAGAAAAAAGTGGAAAGACAACTAAATGAGCTCTTCAATACAGCAAATAGAACATAAGGAAGCGATGCATGGCATCGATTTCATGTGGGGGTAGATGCCAGGCATCGACTTTCTACTGAAAGTCGATGCCTGGCATCGACTTTGGGACATAAGTCGATGCCTGGCATCGACCTATGCCACGAGGTCAATGCCAGGCATCGACTTATGCTGCAGGTTGATGCCAGGCATCGACTTATGCCCCCAAGTCGATGCCAGGCATCGACTTTTGGCTGCAGGTCGATGCCAGGCATCGACTTTAGCCGTAAGTCGATGCCACGCATCGAATTCGTACTAAAAGCCTGGCATTAAATTGGTTTGGTGAATCAAGGCATCTAACCTAATGGCAAACCAGGCACAACCTCAGAAAGAGAACCTACCCAATCACGAAAAAAGATGAAATATTCTGATAAAGCTTTGTAGGATGATGTGGTTGGATAGTCTGCTTGGACCTCTGTCCAAGAAAAGCAACCCAGCCTCTTCATCATGACCTCCTGAATCTTCATGTAAACTTTATGACTACAATCACAGAAATAAAAAAGAGACTAGGTTAGACCAAAAACATGGGAGGAGGGAAAAAGGATCTGAGAATAACATACATACTTATTGAGCTCAGTCACCATCTCCTCCAGGCTTAAGTCCTTGGAGATTACCCTTGACAAAGTTGATATGATCAATGCTTCATCCTTGATTCCTTGAAGGGCCCTCCATGGTGTCAGCTTCATGTCCTCAGGAGCCTCTTCAATTGAGAGGTCAGCTTTCCTTCCCTTTCCCTTCAGATCAACCTGTGGGTCTGGCCTCGACTTTCGTTGCTTCTGACCCTTGACCTCCTTGTTCTCCCACATTGTGAAAATTCTATCCTGTAGATCCCAGATCTCACCTGATCTGAATGCTAGTTGAAACCATGGATCATATTTCCTCAAGGCATCAGACTTTCTATTCTCATCCAGTGCAATTCCAACCTCAATAAGGCATTGCTTTCGTAGATTGGGATGTATTCTTCCAGCTTCCTTAACAAGACAATCTTCATATTCATGGTGGAAGAACCGAATTCTCTCTATGGAGGACATTTTTTGCCTGTAGTCATTGTCATTGTTGTGATCCCAAGCAAGAAGCTTGGCTTCCTCAGTTGTAAGACCAGCATATATCTTACACTCTGCATACCTAAAGAAAAATGTGGTAGGGTGCTCCTTCACTAGCTGTCTACGGGCCTCTACAGAGTGTGAACCTCCAATCACATAATAAGTATATTCCTCAAATAAACCCTCATTGAACTCGTCCACAGAGCTGCACTCATTCAGATCCACCATGACAAGGAATGGCACAACAGTAGCATGAGGATTTATTTTCATTTTCTTCTTAAGATTCTGCACATGCAAAATGTGTGGCTCCCTGATCTCAAGGGGCCTCCTCCCTGTGACTGGATCTATTGGTGGCTTGTGGATGATATTGATTGGCAGGTGGAACAACTGCCCCTTCTTCACAACTTTTCTTTTAGCTATGTCCTCCCTCATCTTGTTCTGCTCAGTACCAAGAACACCCGAGGCAAGCTCTCCACCAGGTGCAACAATTATATCCTTAGAGCTAGAGCTTGAGTCAGAAGACTCCTCTTCTGAAATTCTCTTCTTTTTCTTTTGAAGCTTTTTCTGCACGCTCTGCTTACCCCTTGCCTTTATAGGGGTTGTCATCTTCTGTTGTGTTGGCATGATGTTGCCCTGGATCCATGGCATCAAGTCCTTGATAAGATTGACTGAGTCCCTGCATATCTCAGCTAGACCATCTAGAACACAGCACTCTGGGCACAAGAAATCCATCTTGCATATAACATTTCTCAAACCTTTCGATGTCTCTACCAAGAAAAGGAGGTTGTCAGAATCCTCATCTTCATAATCCAGTTTGTACACAAGGCCATACTAAAAACCTTGTGTTGTCGTGATCTTTCCTCTCCCATATGCCCCTGCGAACACAAGAAGGACTGCATTCTTCTCTTCAACATACTGAAGGCACCACTCCAGATTTGTCATGTCCCGTAGTGGACGATCTGTCCTTAAGACCTCAGCGTCCCTCGACCTATCCTTCATAGTTGTATCATCCTCAGGAATTTTGATGCTACTCTGTCCACCTAAGGATATTCCTAGCGGGTTGCTGGCCTTCTCAGAGGATAAGGATACAATAAGTTTCTTTGGTTTCGCTTGGTGACCAATGCCTTTGTCACGTTGCTGATCACCAGAGCCCATGGTGACTCTCAGTTTCTTGAAGGGCCTCTCACTCTTGGACTCCGCATCCTTGAAGGCGCTTGGAATAATCAGCTCATACGTAAATGTGGTTTTCAAAGGCCCAAGTCGATGCCAGGCATCGACTTTTAGGTTCAAGTCGATGCCAGGCATCGACTTTTAAGTGCAAGTCGATGCCAGGCATCGACTTTGTGTGCAAGTCGATGCCGGGCATCGACTTGAGGGTGCAAGTCGATGCCAGGCATCGACTTGCACACAAGGTCGATGCCTGGCATCGACTTGCACTTAAAAGTCGATGCCTGGCATCGACTTGAACCTAAAAGTCGATGCCTAGCATCGACTTCCACCCAAAAGTCGATGCCTGCTTAAGGCAAACTTCGATGCCAGGCAAGTCGATGCCTTGCATCGACTTGAGGCTGCAAGTCGATGCCAGGCATCGACTTGAAGCCTCAAGTCGATGCCTTGCATCGATTTGCACCTGCAAGTCGATGCCTAGCATCGACTTGCACACAAAGTCGATGCCTGGCATCGACTTTCAGGTGCAAGTCGATGCCAGGCATCGACTTGAGGCCTCAAATCGATGCCTGGCATCGACTTGCACGTGCAAGTCGATGCCTGGCATCGACTTGCAGCCTCAAGTCGATGCCTGGCATCAACTTACACCTAAAAGTCGATGCCAGGCATCGAGCTGTACCCTCATTGGATCTATATTTTTAGAGCTAAGAAAAATAAAAACCTTGAAAGCAGACTCTTTACACAAACATACAAAGGGAATCTTTTAGGAATCTTTTTTTATGGTATGATTTTGTCTACCTCTTGGTACTCTTGCCAACATTCTTCTTCTCCATCATAGTTGCTTTGCTTGTATGCTGAGCTCTGTGCTCCATAGCTGTCTGTGCTCTGTTGCTCTCTGTTGCTCGTGGATTTTGAAAATGAGAATGATCTCCTCCTCTGCTATTTATAGGCAATTGGGTAACTTGAACCAGAGACTAACTGAATCTAATTGAATGAGTCCAGTTGCTAACTATATCTGTCAACCAATCTAACCAGGGAATACCACTCACACAAATAGGCTGTTTCAGAGCCACTGTAATGAAATATTCATAGAACCTTGCAACTATTTATATACATTTGCATGGAAATTACACTTCAATGGCAAGAGTATGGTATGTACATGAGGATGTCTAATCTCATGTAGAAATTTTTTCTTAGAATCTCTTGCTTGGGAGAAAATCAAGTCTAAGTTGTGTTGAATATGGGAGATTAATGACATCTTTATAGTGTTATCCTCTTCACTTTAGTTCATATTCACATTTATCTTGTAACACATTGTTGAAATGGAAAATCAATGTATGAATAAACATTGAAGTAAAGAACCTTGCAACTATTTATGTACATTTGCATGGAAATTACACTTCAAGTCTAAGTTGTGTTGAATATGGGAGATTAATGACATCTTTATAGTGTTATCCTCCTCACTTTAGTTCATATTCACATTTATCTTGTAACACATTGCTGAAATAGAAAATCAATGTATGAATAAACATTCCATGTACCTCTTTTACACATAATTCTTTTTTAATATACTTTCATCTACCTCTTTGAGATCTAGCCAAGACTACAATGAAACCTAATCCTTGAAATCTTATTTAGTACCAAAGGTAAAATTTCTTCTTGTATAGTCTTCAATGGCACTACTACAAACAATTTTAATATATAATCCAGTTGGAACTCAACTTGGATATATTTTGATTCACTCACAATGCTAAGACTCAATGACTCATATCTAGTTAGAAATCAATTGTGTTTCTCATTTCAAAAGTGAATCAAATCTTTGGTTCCCTTATTAGTGTATATTTGAGTAATTAAGTTATTTGATGTAATTTGATGTTTAATGTTATTTAATGTACTTTAATAAACTTTTGATTTCATATCTTCTTGATGTGACATTTGATGTGACATCTTCACTTGATCTCGGATTTCTACTTATTTAAAAAGGTCATTCATCTTCAGTCTTCTGTGAACTCAGTGAAGATGAGCTCAATCTTTTCAGTGGATGCTTGGGCATCAGCTTCTTCTGCTCATATTGATATAGTTTCGGATTCATTGTTCTCAGTTGATCCTTTCCACAGAAGTGATGATCCCTATGATTTAGGACGTGCTGATGGCTCCATGTTTTCTGTTGAGTCATTTAAGTTATCCAATTCACAGTGCAATGCTGCTCAACCAAATGCACCTCTTGATCTCCCATCTGATCCAACCATTGATCTCCCTTCTGACTCAAGTGCATGTGGAGCAACGAAAAAGCAAAGCAAGCTCAATCTACAATTTAAAAGAAGGCCTCGTGAAGTCAGTCAAAAAAGATTTAAATTTCTTACTTCAGATAGACAGATTGCATTGGATATTGTGAAGCATTGTTATGGTTTGAAATGTTTGTACAATTTAGGAATGAAGAAACTAAAGCACCTAAGAGAAAAATTCCTCCATTTAGATAGTGAAAGGCAGGATATATACCTTGTTTCTCGCATGCAAATGATTGAGGATAACATGTCAGTAACACGTGTTGGTTTTGAATATTTCTTTAGTCAAGGGATGCGATGTTGTAGGGCTGCATTTAAAATTGCAATGGGTGTGGGAAATTTTAGAATACATAGGGTTCAACAAGGGCTTTTGAATGGGGATCTCATTTTGGATACGTTCTATGTTGGGACCAAAGGATCTGTTGGACGTCATGCAATGAATTGGATGATGAACTATTTTAGCTTGCATTGTGAGGTTATGCCTACAACTGGAAGGTTGCACTTGTCAGATAACTTTACTCGTTGAGAGGTATTTCAAATATATAGAGAAGACATGGAAAATAGAAATGAGAAGTATGTGTTGTATCGTCACTTTACTCGATTATGGAAAGAAGAGTTTAACAATGTTTCTATTCCTCGTAAAGTTAGAATGGGTGAATGTTCAGTTTGCGCCACTTTGAAAAACATGGCAAAAGGAGCTACAACACCACAGGAAAAGAATAATTTTAAAAACCTTCTTAACAACCATCGTGAGAGTCAATCTTTAGAGAGAAAGAAAGCAATTCATCATCGAAGTAAAGCACTCAGAAATCCGGAGCGTTATATGTGTTTGTTGATCGATGGTATGGATAAAAAAAAACTTGTTTACCACATTTTTATCGCATCCCTAAGGACATTGGAGATGAAGTCCTTGTGCAAATGCATTTGGTTGGTGCTTTGGTATACAATGGAACTGTAATGTCCAAGGTTTTCTTCACATATCCGAATGTGCATAATGATCCAAACCTTACAGTTACTATCATTCATCGTGTTTTGCAATCATGGAAGGGTCTTTTGCCACCAACTCTATATTTGCAACTAGATAATATTGCAAGAGAGAATAAAAATTCTACAGTCTTTGGATATTTAAGCATGCTTATTGAAAAACAGGTATTTCAGAAGGTTAAGGTAAATTTCCTTCTGGTTGGCCACACTCATGATCACATTGATCAAATGTTCAGTACTTTCTCTAAGAAGTTGGCACGTAACAATGCTTTTACTCTTCCGATTTTATCTGAGCTGATTTCAGAAGCATATACTCCAAAACCAGAAGTTCAACACCTCACACAGATTTATGACTTTAAGCACTTTTGCTCAATGGGCCTTGATAACAGTGCTAAGGTCTTGGCTCCATTGCACAATATTAGTTTCAACCATGTATTCTTGATGAGGAGGGTTGATGAAATAACCCTTTTATTTGCAAAGCAGTATTCATCTTCTCTTGGGTGGGAGCCTAAAGAGGGATGCAGATTCTTATTGCAGGTGCCCAATTTGTCTATTGTAACAGTGTATGGTGCAGAACAATCACCATATGAAGATAAAAACAATACAGAAAGATGTGGAAATGTGGTTGATCAAAGTAAAAGCTGGATGCATGCACTCATTGAAAAGAAGAGGCATATTGAGCGTGCAAAAAAATATGCTGGAGATCAAGATGTATCTTAGTGGGAGGACTTTTTCAATCATCAAGAAGAGATTATACAGTATACAACTGCAGGTCACTGGTCAGTTGATGTTCCATTCACATGGGATTTTTGTACACAAAGATCCGTGAATGTGGCCCAAGCATGTAATGCACATGCACTTCAAAGTTTTATACATCCACCAGAAAGAAATATTTATGTAGGCCCAAGGATGACAAAACAGGCAGAAGCAAGATGGCAAGGAAATTTAATAGAGATAAATGTTGGAACACTTATTGCAGTTCTTGCTGATGGTGATGAGGCTACCAGACCATTTTGGATTGCAAAGGTTTTAGAGATAAATAAAGATATTCATCAGAGAAGAATAGAGGCTTTGATGGTGCATTGGTATTACACTAAAAGTAGTAATGCATTCACAGGTAAATATAACTTAGAAATGGTGTGTGATACTAAACGAACAGGTTCAAAAAAGAAAAAGAATATTCGAAGCACATCCACTCTTAAAATGGATGATGTAGATATTCTTGTTTATGATTTTTCCTTGACAAAAACAGGTCACTTGAGGAAAGCAACCATCAACATGATAAAACAAAAGCTTCCAGATGTATGTGGTACAGGAAATCATAGGCAAACAAGAAGAGTTGTGCATGATCCTGCAGAATTTGGTATGTACATGGATGAAGACAGAGCTCTTGTGGATATAGAAGAAGAAGAAGAGAGCTCTCAACAGTATGAGACTGAATCAAGTGCATTAGATGATGAGGGTGTAGACATAGATCGACAAAGTTGTGAGATGCATTGAAGCTCTCAGACATTTTTAGTGCTTTTGTAAATGCCTCGAAGTAGTTTGGTTAATGAAACCATGTTTTGTAGCAATTTTGACTAACAATCAGATATCCACCCATTAAAAATATGTCTAAAATGTTATTTTTGTATAAGAACTATTCAGTTCTACATTCTTTATATAGATTTTAGACATGTCAATGTCCTATCATATAGATTTTGGACATGTCAATGTCTTATCATATACATTTTGGGACATGTCAATGCCTTATATAGTGAAATATTGACTACATTTTGAGCTCTTTTTTTATGAGAAAATGACAAAAAATGTCAAAAATCACATGTTTTCACCTCATTTTTGTAATATATGTATACTGGTATAAAGGAATCTCAAACATAAGCTGCCATTTGCTTGATTTTTGACGAGAGTGTTCTCTTTTTACGACATAGTTCTCGTTTGTTACGACTCGCTGTTATTTACATTTCAAGAAAAAAATGATGTTTCTACTTTTGTAGCATATAATAGCGAATGCATGCAAACATTCCTTAGCGAGTATGAACAGGAACTTCAAAATCTCTAAAGTAAAAGGCAAAGAAAAAAAAGATATAGATGTAATCTCGATAATAATGAGATTACGAATATATCTTCTTTCATGGATTAGCTATATAGTCGTTTGCAACGTGCCAAGAAACATATGTCTAATCCGTGGAGCCAATGGAAAATGTCTCAATACCTTTTTTGGAATTTTACCTTCTACGCCCTTATATCGAGGAGATTGACATCTGAGACATGTCAAAGAGTCTGCATATTCACCTCTATATAAAATACAATCATTAGGACATGCATGTATACATTGATAATCTATACCAAGATTGTTGATTATCTTCTTCATTTCATCATGTGAGGTAGGAAGAATATTCTGATTTGGTAAAAACTTTTCAGATAATAACCTATAAGTTCATAAAAAAAAGATATATTAAAAAAAGTAAATAAATAAATATACATATATATATATATGCATATAATTTTATATATGTTTATGCTTATGTGTATGTGTATGTGGATGTGTATATGCATGTGCATGCAATACATATGTGTATGTGTATATGTACATATATGTATATGTGTTTTATAGGTGTATATGTATGTATATATACGTATGCGTATATGTATGCATATATGTATATGTACGTGTGTATACATGTGTATGTATGTATGTGTATATATGTATGAACCTTGTATGTATGTATGTATATGTATGTATGCATGTGTAGCTATGTATATTTGATTTTGTTTTTAATTGTTTTTTGTATATTGTGGTTTGCAAATTTTCATATCTAGACCATTGAATCGTCTGGCGGTTTCCCATTTTATAGTCAATCTATTCATGTCTTGCTAAGTTGTTTACAAATATTAAGTATCCGTTACCTATGAAGGTATTAAGTCGTCAGTAAAATGGGAGGATCAAATTTATTCCAAATATTTTGAAAGATGCATTAATAGTTTTAAACGATGGGCGGACAAAAAGTGTCCATTCAATGCAAGTTCTTGTTCTTACCTTATCTAAAGTAAGAATAAAAACTTGCATTGAATGGACAGTTTTTTTCCACCCATCCTTTAAAATTATTTTTCCATCCTCCAAAATCTTTAAGATAAATTTGCTCCTCCCATTTTACATATGACATAATACATGCATAGCTAACTTATACTTAATATTTTTATGCAAAAGAGTTAGCAACACAGGTATTAGGTCGACTAAAATAGGAGAAACATATGTGTCAAGAAGATTCTAAAGGTTGGGTGGAAAATTCAAAAGACTAGATGGACAAAACATCTTCATTCGATACAGGTATGTATAATTTGACCTTACTCTCATAACATGTGTATGTGTGTATATGTGTGTGTATGTTTATATGTGTGTATACATTCATGTATATTATGTGTATGTTTATATATGCATGTAGTTATATATATATATATATATATATATATATATATATATATATATATATATATATATATATATATATATATATATATATATATATATATATATATATATATATATATATATATATATATATATATATATATATATATATATATATAGAGAGAGAGAGAGAGAGAGAGAGAGAGAGAGAGAGAGAGAGAGAGAGAGAGAGAGAGAGAGAGAGAGAGAGAGAGAGAGAGAGAGAGAGAGAGAGAGAGAGAGAGAGAGAGAGAGAGAGAGAGAGAGAGAGAGAGAGAGAGAGGGAGGGAGGGAGGGAGGGAGGGAGGGAGGGAGGGAGGGAGGGAGGGAGGGAGGGAGGGAGGGAGGGAGGGAGGGAGGGAGGGAGGGAGGGAGGGAGGGAGGGAGAGAGAGAGAGAGAGAGAGAGAGAGAGAGAGAGAGAGAGAGAGAGAGAGAGAGAGAGAGAGAGAGAGAGAGAGAATTGAAAATTATACCTTAATAGTGTCGAAACAGATACATTACTCCATCCAAAACGATTTTGAAGATTGAGAATAAGTAAGCTCGCACTTAATCGTGTCAAACGACTTCCTACATATACATGCTTTAGACATTCCTCTCGAAAATATTTCTCATTTTTGGAAATATCAATGCTCCCACTGTCATTTTGATATCAATCCTCAATAAAATCTGCCATGCCATCATCTTCATCATTGTCGCACAAATCTTGTACTTTATCTTCTTTTGAATATAGATATTTCAACCTTGCATATTCCACAGGATCACTTTTGCGTAGCCTCCTCATAGAAGCTTCTGATAAATGAGGTCTTACTGGCAATTGTGAATGGTGTGGAGGAATATCATCAACATCATACGTTGGAATCTACACATATAAATAAAATTCATTAGTATTCCATAAATGAATAAAAAGTAAACTTTAAACATAAAATTAAATATATAAGTTATTAAATATGGATAGAAAATTTTCATTCTCTCTAGCTAAAAGGTGCTCTTGGAGGTCTACGCCATCCATAATTTACTAATAGTTCGTCACTAGCATGTAATGTAGTAATAGCATTGACAACTATGTATCTTGATACATCTCTACTCATGTATGATGATTCATGACTATTTTCATGCTCCTCAAATGTGCAATTAGTCCTTGAACTATTATGTAACCCTCGACTACTATTTATTAAACCTGCTATATTTCCATGCGTGTAAGGTCTTCCATCAATATATAATCTTTTATTTTCTGCATGTAAAATCCTTCTACTAGTAACGGATGTTGTGTTCAAGAATTTTCCATAAGTACTCATGTTTTGAACATAACGTGAAAGTCGATGCCAATCTCCCCATCCATATATAGGACCACAAAATGACATAAGAGTGAATTCAGAGTTCGGAGGCACATACAAATCCTCTACAATAAAGAGACCATGACCAACATTAGTAATAGTGGATGGAGCAATCATATAGTGATTACCCCCAAAAGTTGAAAACCTCTCCATCTAAAGGAAGTGGTCCTCTATTCCATCCTTTATATCTTCTTCTATCATATGTTTGTACTAGAGAACGATCACGAGCTGGCAGTGGATAATCTCCATATGTATGCTCCCAACTTTATATCTGATGTAAAAGGATAATATAATCCTTCTTTTATAGTTCTTTTGATATATCTAAGAATCTCTAAACCAGGAGGTAGAGGATTTCTAGAAACCTCTGCTTGTAATTGATGAACAGCAAGTCCATGACGTGTACGAGGTATATTAACATTATAAGAAAAATTATCATGTTGACCAGGTGATGGTGCACACTCAAAAGTACCATACTGTACCTCATGTTCAATACATTCCAATCGTGGTCTTCGATACATGCCATAACAAGAGTTATACCAACATATAATATGCTCTTGATAGTAAAATTCATCATAATTCTTATCGGAGGACACATGTGAAGTCGTTGCATGGGTAAGAGGTGGTGGAGTACCCTCTGATTGATCATAATCTGATTATAATAAGAAACAAAAAAATATATAAGTTATGTATCCATCAAATATATTTAAAATTAAATGTTTGATATACTTACAGTATATAGTCATTGCACGATGAGGAGAGGATGGTGGAGTTCCATCTAATTGATCAGAATCTACAAATAATGGTATTTGATATTAATAATATGATTATTTACATACATAAACATTCACATATACATATTTACACATACACACATATTCACATATACACATTTACACATACACGCATATTCACATATACATAAATACACATTCTTGTGGGATAAATGCATGTATTTTGTATGAATGAGTGTATATGCATGCATGTGTGTGTACGTATATATGTGGATATGTATATGTGTGTTTATGTTATATGTATGTATATGTGTATATGTATGCATATATGTTTGCATGTATATGTGTATGTGGGTATGTGTATGTGTATGTGTATGTGTATGTGTGTGTATATATGTGTATGTATTCTGATTTTTTTTTTCTATTTGAGATTAAACTAATAGGAGATATTGTATGGTGGAAAAAAATAAGAGGGGACCTAACATACCACCCGAGGCATGGCAGTTTTTTCGTAGACAACTACGTCTTTAGGATTCATTTCCTCAGCAGAAGGTATAGAGATTAATAGTTTATATTTATAATTTTCATATATTTTAGTAATTTTTTACATTTAATTTATGTATTTGTTTTTTCTTAAATAAACAGGCTGCTGCAAAGAAGAGAGTTGAGTCGGGCCACACATCGCACCTATGCCAAATGGGCCATCATGATTTTGTAGCTACATTTGTAAGTATATGTGTTATTGTGAGTATATTTTTTATTTTAGTTCAAATGCAAGAAACTAATCTTTTTTATTTGTTTCAATGCAGCGAAAGGATTATGGCTGATATCCTACGAAACATGAGATCGATTATGCTACACATTTTGGATACCAATGTTTGAGCGAGTATATGGGAGATCATCCGGATGCCTTTGTGAGTATTATTATAATTATTTTATTTTTATGAATGGTTTAATTGTTTTAATTATTTATGTTTTCTATATGTAATACATGAGTATTATGGAGAGGCAGATATGGATGAGGTGGAGAGACAGATATATATAAGTGTGGTGACCCCCTAGACTTGTTATACTTATTGGCTTTTGTATAGTAAAGCTAAATTAATCAAATAACTTGCTTTAGCTATCTTGATAATCTAATTGAATGTTTTCAAAACCTCTTTGGTCAATTTATACCAGGTTGTGAGATCTAAGCATTTCATTGAGAGCTTCACTTCCCAATATATTTTCTAAGTCTTGTGAACTACAAACTCATCTGTTTTGATACAATCAATTGAGAGTGATGTTCCAAAGGACTTAGCAGTTCTTATGCATACTTTGGAAGCTAAAGAAGTATATTCGACATTCCAAAATCTATCTTGGTTGGTGTTAAGTAGGGTTTGGCCATCACTTACTCATCTTTGTCTATACTGCATCACCTCTTTATAGTGGTATCAGAGAAAAGCTAAAGTCTAAGCATCATGGGTGATGGATTCCCCTCATCTATTGACAAATTGGATCACTGTAATTACCTATCATGGTCACTCAAAATGGAGGCCGATCTACAACGAAGGAACCTATATGGTTACATATCTAGAGATGAGATGATGCCAATACCTAGAAGCGAGGGCCAACTGACACAAGAGGAGCATGAAAGGTTAAATGCATGGTGCTCAAAGGATGCTTTGACAAGTTCATACTTTGAGCATCCTTTGACAAGAGGAGCATGAAAGGTTAAATGCATGGTGCTCAAAGGATGCTTTGACAAGGATGCTTTGATTTTTTTACTCCCTCACATTAGGAATTGCAAGACATCACAAGAGACATGTGATGCTCTGGAGGAATTCTTCTCATCAAGCACTAAGGTGAGAAAGAATTAACTATGGATGGAGCTTACAACACTCAAGAAGATGAGGTAAAGGAGGTAGAGAAGCTAGGGGGAGAGCTCAAAGCTCATCACCCTCTACTATATGTGGTCTAACCAATCACATTATAGAGAATTGTTTCAAGAACCCATAAAATGATAGAGTAAGAGGATACAACAGAGGAGTCTATGCAAAAAAATCCATGAATCTATTTGGGATTGAAATTCAAATCATTCCTAAAGTTAAGGTTCACTTTTAGGTGGATGATGCATCAAGATTCAAATTCAAAATCATGTATAAATAGACTCCCTTCTAGGTGTAGGATAGCGTGAAATTTTCTTAGAGTTTTGAGCCTACATTGTATCACCTCAAGTGAAAATGGTCCTCCATATCTCCTTTGGATCATATATGCAATATCGATACACATTATGATTCATATATCTTGAGTATTCATTCTCTCTATATTGCTACAATACCTTGAGGTACACAATCAACTTGTGTGGTTCAATTCTCTATGTCTTTGAAACTTTTATTTGGATCACTTAGACATGACTCTTTTGTGCTTACATATGAAGTTTCATTATCTTTGGATGAGTAAATATTGAGTTATGAAGATTTGAATGTGACTATGTATGCACTTCATCTTCTTCCTAAAATGTCAGGGTGACACCTTAGCTTGTTACTCAAATTCAATGTGTGAAAAACATACCTAGGTTATGGCTGAAAATATATCAACATGTAAAATGGGCGACCTTCATTTTGATCAAGGAGGGGATTATATACCTTCAAAGTTTAATACATTTCTTTATGCATGGGACAAAATTTCAGGGTATAATGTCATATATACCTCAAAAAAATGAATTTGGTGAGAGAAAGAATAGGCCCCTCATGGAAATGGCAAGCTGTATCGTCAAAAATTAGGCTTTATCATATAGCTTCTAGCTTGAGGATGCCATATGTGCTACATATGTACATAGAAGGTTTATTACCAAAGCATTGCAATCTCTCACTCCATATGAGGCTTGGTATGGCTGGAAGCAATCTATTGCTCCTCTATGTTTTTTTTGGCCATCTGATATATGTATTAGTGTGTGAAAAACAACACAAAAAATTGGATGATAAGGTTATGAAAATGTATTTTTTTGGTACAATTTTGAATGCCAAGGCTATGGTTTGTACCAAGGCTATGGTTAGGTGTGATGTTGTTTTTGTGGAAGATGAAATTCTTCCCTCACTTTCATGTACCAAGGAGACATCAATTAGCTCAAAGGATGTGTATGATTTTGAGATATCAAGCTCAACATGTGATGATCCAGGATGACACATATCACTTTTTCATTTCTTTGACATGTATAGTGGTCACACCGGTATATGTCAGGGATACTTCATTGAGCTGTACTAGATTTATCTACCGAGAGTGATGGCACATTTGTTTCTTGCCAACTCACTCATTCGCGGACATTATATTTTTCCTTATGTACTGATCTTTATATATTGCACTTGTATTCTTGTTTTTAGGTCATTCTTGTACATTGATTTTATGTAATAGAAGAAGAAGATCATACTTCCTTGCCTCAATCTCTATGTGTGCTTCTCCTTGATTGTGAGATTGTGTGTGTGAGCTTTCTTCCTTATCTCCTTCCTCATGACATGGTATCACAACCAGTGTGGCTGCAGAGAGCTCGTGGATAAGGCCGACGGTGAAGAGTACGCAAGAAGGCATGGAGAAAGTGCGATTCCCAAACGACCTCAGATTGCTACAAAGTTTCGGAGCCATCTCCACCTCCGTTTCGAGCCTGCAAGGTGGGGCCCATAGAAAAACCAAGTCAATTTGCAAAACTATAACTTGCGTCATGTTTGGCATTTGGAAACACTCATATATTCTAGATCCAAAATTTCAAGTGATTCCATGTATTGGTGATACACGAAAACTGTGTTTTTTTGAGATCAAACTGTCACATCATAGTGCAACAGTGTTCAAGCAGAAGTGCTGCTTGTAGTGTTTTGTAGTGTTTTGAATAACTATAGAAATGGCAAACGCAGATGAAATGAGTCAGCTTATGAGTCATAAGATAGAAAAGAACAACTTTCATGCTTGGAGATTTAGGATGATGAATTTCTTGATGGGAAAAGGCTACTAGTACATCAAAGGAGAGAATGAAAATGCTCCTTAGTTACCAGAGAGGAATCAGACTGCAGACCAGTTAAGAGTGTATGAAGAATGGAATCAAGGAGCACGAAAGGTAATGTACTGAATATCTATTAGCATATAGGATAGCATGATTGGGCACATACAGGATGCCGAGGCTCCAAAAGAGGCTTGGAATAGTTTGGTCACATTGTATGAGACGAATACAAAGGCACAAAAATTGCAACTCAAGAACGAGCTACATAAATTAGAGAAAAAGAGCATGTTGGTAAGTGACTACACCCTGAAAATCAAAAGGATATGTGAGTCACTTGCATCTATTGGTGTGAATGTAGATGATGATGATAAGGTGGAACTATGCCATCGTGGTTTAGGAGCTGCATATAAGTAGTTGAGACCTTCTATACAGACTAGGGAAAATATTTTTAATTTTGCTGATCTGGTATCTATGCTGATTATTGAAGAAAAGTGAGGACTCGAAGTCCCAAGGAAAACCAACTTTTGAGTAGGTATTCTATTCTTGTAGAGGAAGAATCATGCAAGAGGGAGAGGCCAATTTCGAGGCACGGGGAGCCAAAGAGGTCACATAAATTTCCAAAGAAATGATTCAGGTAATGATAGTAA
The DNA here is from genome assembly GCA_020310875.1 of Ceratopteris richardii. Taxonomy (NCBI): domain Eukaryota; kingdom Viridiplantae; phylum Streptophyta; class Polypodiopsida; order Polypodiales; family Pteridaceae; genus Ceratopteris; species Ceratopteris richardii. Next base: position 157,306,451 of record CM035427.1, on the reverse strand, counting down.
AGGATGCTAGAATTGTGGTAAACCTAGATACTTTGAACGTGATTGCAGGTTGAAGAATCAAAATAATGGAAGGCAGCAAAACAACTACACATCCACAAGTGCAAACGATTCTGAGAAGCCGTTCATGGTTCAACATCACATGATGAATAAGATGTTTGATGATGTTTCAAAACCGAATGATAATGTATGGTATGTTGATTCAAGTGCTTCAAATCACATGACTAGTCATGCAGAATGGTTTAGTACTTTGCAAAAATTGAATTTTCTTGGATATGTTGAAACAAGTGATGACACATCACACCCTATCAAGCATACAAGAAGCATAACATTTTCTATGGAGGATGGGAAGGTAAAACACCTTGCTAATGTGCTACATGTTCCAAATATATCAAAGAATCTAGTTTTTGTTGGACAAATGGTTGACCAGGGATTACAAGTCAGGTTCAATGCTGATGGGTTATATGTAGAAGAGTACAAATGGGATGGAAGATTGATCGCCAAAGGAAACAAAGTGGGTAGGATGCTCACCATAAATGTGAAAATTCTTGAAATGAATGCAACCATGTTTGCAAAAGGTGCAGGTGTTACTGCTGATATAGAGATCAAGCACAAACAAATTGGACATGCAAATTCGTAGAGGTTGAAATTGGTGCAGTCAAAGGAGATTGTCAATGGAATACTAAATTTCAAGGTTGCAGAGATGCAAAAGGTATGTGAAGCATGTCAATTTGGAAAACAGTCAAGAGCATCTTTTTCACATTATAAGCATGTTAGTGAGAGCGTGCTAGAAATAGTACAGACAGATGTTTCCACATTGATGGGCAGTTGTAGGTTTTATGTTACTTTCATTGATGACCATACATGGAAAGTATGGGTATATTTCATGAAAGAGAAGAGTGACGTGTTCACTCAATTCTAGAATTTTAAGGCCATTGTGGGAAAACGGACAGGGAAGTATATTCAGACATGAAGGTCTGATGGAGGACGTGAATACATGTCAAATGAATTCAACAACTTTCTTAAAAATCATGGAATTTGATGTCAGTTTTCATGCAAGTACACACCACAACAAAATGGTGTTGCTGAATGCAAAAATAGACATATTGCAGAAATAGAAAGAGCCTTGATGGCTAAAAAGAATATGCCTCATTGTTATTGGGCAGAAGCTGTGCATACTGTTGTATACATCATGAACAAAACTCCGACTGCTGCTATACATCAAGTTACACCTGAAAAGAGAAGTTTACAGGTAAAATCCAAACTTATCACATATGAAAGTATTTGGCTGTATTGCATATGTACATGTTCCACATGAGTTGAGGACAAATCTTGATCCAAAAGCAGAAAAATGTATCTTCATTGGGTACTCACTTGAGCAAAAGGGGTATAAACATTATAAGCCACTCACACGATAGATGAAGGTAAGCAGAGATTTGGTATTTGATTAAATGTCAAGCTTCTATGCAGATGCCAAAGAAGGACTGAATCTTGAACCAAATGACATAGAAAATGTTGAAGAATCAAGTGTAGAATCTCAAGTTTTGAGTGGACCGGATGCATCACCAAGCAATAGTTCCAATTCAAATCCATGGAGTGGAAAATTGCGTGGAAATTACAGTCCAACAAATTCATCAAATACATCCAAGAAGGGTAAAGAAAAGATTTCTGCTGGTAGTAAAACATGTGCGAGTTTTGAAGACGTCGATGGAGATTCAAGCGGTTCAGAAAAAAGTCTTGATGAGGAACTTGGATTGCCCTCCATGAGGACTCCAGGAGTAAGAAAAGTAGATGCAGATGCTACAAGGAGAAGTGACCCAGGACCAAGAAGATCTGGGAGGATGCGGAATTCAGTGCAATGATTGACGTATGATAGTTATATGGCTCGTCATTGTGCCTACATGACCAAGATAATACAAGATGATGAACCTTCTTGTTTTGAAGATGCAATTGGAAATGCAAATTGGGAAAAAGCTATGGATGAGTGGATGTCTGCACTTTATGGAAATGATACATGGAAGCTAGTTCCATTGCCACAAGGGAAGAAACCCATAGGCCACAAGTGGGTTCACAAGGTAAAGCACAATGCTGATGGTAGCATAAGCAGGTACAAAGCGTGATTGGTAGCAAAAGGATATGCACAAACATATGGCATTGATTATGAGGAAATTTCTACGTGATGTAGATCATTCACTATATGCAAGGAAGGGTGATGATGGCATCAAAATTTTGGCTATTTATGTTGATGACTTGAAAGTAGGTGGTGATAATGAAAAAATCATTAAAGAGGCAAAGCAACTCCTTATGCAGGAATTTGACATGAAAGATATTGGTGTGCTACAATATTTCTTGGGCATTGAGCTTATACATATAGAAATAGGTATATGGATGTCGTAAAGGCAATATTCCTTGAATATGCTACAAAAATATGGTATGACTGATTGTAAGCCAATTTCTATGCCATTAGATCAAAATTTGAAGTTGGATACTACATTAGGTGAAGCATTGGAAAATGCTACTATGTATAGGAAAATTGTGGGAAGCTTGATATATCTCACAATTACAAGGCTTGATCTAAGCTACACCGTTGGACTTGAAAGTCAATTTATGTAGGTTCCCAAGAAGCCACATTTGGATGCTTTAAGGTGCACTCTACGTTATGTGAGTGCTACTTTGGATTATGCATTATTTTATGAAGCTAGTATAGATTTGTAGGTTCATGGATACACTGATGCAGATTGGGCTGGTAGCATTCTAGATAGAAGATCTACTAGTGGTTTTCTATTCTCACTTGGGAGTGCAGCTATTACGTGGAGTAGTAAGAAGCAACCCACTGTTCGTTTGTTGAGTATAGAGGCTGAGTATAGAGGTGCTGCAATAACAGCATGTGAGGCATCATGGCTGGAGATGCTGCTTGCAGGTTTAGGTGTGAAAGTGCAAAAGCATATCACCATCTATTGTGATAATCTTAGTAGCATACAACTAGCACGGAACCCTGTTTTTCATGCTAGAACAAATCATATCAAGGTACATTATCACTTCATCAGAGAGAAGGTATTTGCAGGTGATATTGATCTTGTTTATGTGAGAACAGATGAGCAGGTTGCTGATATTTTCACTAAAGCACTTGGAGCAGAGAAGCTGAAGAAGTTTTGGAAGATGCTTGGATTAGAGGATATTACATTGAGCTTGAGGGGGAGTGTTGAGATATGAAGCTCAACATGTGATGATTCAGGATGACACACATATCACTTTTTCATTTCTCTGACATGTATAGTGGTCTTGCCGGTATATGTCAGGGATTCTTTATTGAGCTCTACTAGATTTATCTATCGAGAGTGATGGCACATTTGTTTCTTGCCAGCTCACTCATTCGGGGACATTAGATTTTTCCTTATGTACTGATCTTTATATATTGCACTTGTTGTATTCTTGTTTTCAGGCCATTCTTGTACATTCCTTTTATGTAATAGAAGAAGAAGAAGAAGAAGAAGAAGAAGAAGAAGAAGAAGAAGAAGAAGAAGAAGAAGAAGAAGAAGAAGAAGAAGAAGAAGAAGAAGAAGAAGAAGAAGAAGAAGAAGAAGAAGAAGAAGAAGAAGAAGAAGAAGAAGAAGAAGATCATTCTTCCTTGCCTCAATCTATGTGTGGCTTCTCCTTGATTGTGAGATTGTGTGTGTGAGCTCTCTTCCTTATCTCCTTCCTCGTGACATATGACACTATACTGCTTCTTTTCACATGCAGACAATCAAATGTTGCTCCAAGTGATGTAGTTTCTCAACCTTTATTGGTTTCAAATGTTGATGCATATCATTATATTTCTTAATGTAGATTTAGATGATGTACTTATTTATAAGTGAAGTGACATCGAAGAGGAAAAGACTACGCCTAAAAGGATGTTGCAAACTCTAAGAGATAGCAAGTTAGATGCATCTTTTTCATATGGTACTTGTTTAGGCTCTCATAATGCTTCTTTTGCATTAGAATGTTATGCAATGGCTGTTGCTAGTCTTTATGATGGGAATGAGCCTATTTCTTTTCATGAAGCTAAAAATTCAAAAAATTGGACAGCCCTTATGCACTCACAATCTAATGCTATTATGAAGAATAGGACTTCACCTTTATGTCGTTTTTGTTCAAGAAAAAAGTCCATTGGCACTAAATAGGTATAGAAAATGAAACATAAGCACAATGGAACATCTGATAGGTATAAGGCTAGGTTTGTTGCCAAACATTATGCTCAAGAGAAGGGCATTTATTTTGAAGAGAACTTTTCTCCCAGTGCCGTTCACAACCATTTGTAGCATTTTTCCACTTGCAATTCATCGTGGACACATTATGCAAATTGATGGTGGAATGACATTTTGTGAAATAGAATAAATGGACACATTATTCAAGTGTTTTGGCCTTGAAGATTGCAAACCTATTGCCATTCCCATGGAGACAAGTTTATGTTGTCTTCGTTGCTCAAATGCAATTGATGTTCTCTTATTAGCAAGTTGTTGGATGCTTTATTTACTTATGCATAACTCGGCTTGATATTCAATTTTCTATCTCTTTAATGAGTAGGTTTATGCATAGCCTAGGTATCAAGCTTTGAAAGTCAGTTAAGTACATCTTCCACTACTTAAGTTGTGAGAATTAACTCATGCAAGAAAGACTTGTGAATGATGTGTGTGCAACTCTCCTCCCATCCTTTTATATCCTCTTGTATTCTAAAAATAACAACGATCTCGAATGTTCTAGTGCTGCCATGTGGCCATCATGTAACATTCATCCCCATTACTACTAAATACATTAGGATATCCCTCAAGCTTGGGACCTTGGATATCACTGGCCCTTGTCCCACACACACATGGAATGATCCCTATGGACCAATTTCTAACACTCTCTCCCCCTTCTAAAGATCATTGTCCTCAATGATTTATGAGGGAAAGTACTTGTAAACCAGAGCTTCTAATTCCCAAGTAGAGTTAGTAAGCAGTAATCCCCTCCATGCTACTAGATACTCCTAGATGACATGGTTCCTCAATCGTTTCTGGCTCCGATTTAATATCCTAACTAGAGAATGATCTCTGCTATCACTTTCCTAGAAAGAAACAATAACCTCTATTAGATTATCCTACCTAGAAATATACTTTCTAAGTTTACTGACATGAAAACACCGGAAGGACTCTACAATCTAGAGGAAGCTCTAATAGGTATGCAACATTGCTTAACTTCTGTAATATCTTCCAAGGTCCTCAAAACCTTGATGAAAGCTTACTACACTTCCCTATGGATAGTGAAGTAGATCTATTTGCTACCTGAAGAAAGGCTCTATCTCTTTCCTCAAAGGATCTAGGGGATCTCTTCTTGTTAGCATACTCTTTTGCCCTATCAGCTGCTTACTGCATCTTGGCTTTAGCTGGCCCTTGTTCCACACAAACATGGAATGATCCTTGTGGACCAATGTTTGACATACGTGGTACCCAAATACTTGGTTTATTTTATGCCAAGGGGGATCCTTATTTCTAGATTTATATGTTTTTTGTGACTTAGATTAGGAGAATTGTTGTGAAATTCATGTGTCCATGAGTGTTTTTTGCTTTATGCTTGATATCTCATGCATATCTTGGTTGAGAAATAAGCAACCTACTGTGGTCACTTCTAGTGGTGAGGCTGAGTATAGGGCAACTTTCATAACTACTATTGAGTATGTGGCTTAGATTTCTTTTCAATGGTTTGGGTGTTGATTAGTGTTCTGCCAACACCATCTTATTGACAATCAAAGCACATTCATACTTTCAAGAATAAGTGTGTTAGTAGTACCATTATGTTGGAGAGAGAATCTCTCCTAGAGAGTTTGATTTGGCTTATGTGTCCACATAGGATAATGTTTCAAACCTTCTCACAAGGATCTACCTAGGTAAAGGTTCATATCTTTTCACAAAGCTTTGGGCTTACTTCCTTTTGTGGATTGGCTTTATTCCACATAGCTTGGCAATTCCTTATACATGAGCGCCAACTATTTGTTCACTACATCACTCCCAGAAGGAATTTGTTGATATATTTCTATAGTGATGTGTGTGAGAAACTTGAGACAACTTGGACACTTTTTTCCCTCTTTATGAGGTTCTTTTCCCTCAGTTTGAATACATGCGTATAGCCCTAAGATGTTGCTTTATCTTTGTACATTCAGTTGGTAATACACTCAGGTTTGTGTTGTGCTCAAATCTTCTTTTTCTTACTTGTATTGTTTGCATGATTTTGTAGTTCTCTAACTGCAATAATTTCTCAAAAAAGATATGCATGTTCTACTTAGCTTGAAGCATGAAACATTTGTGGAGACATGAGTGTCATAACAACTAGTCAACTAAAATATATGAAAATCATGTAAATCTAGTAGTACTTATTTTGCTCTTTGGATTGAAAAACCCAACCAAGTACTAGATACATAGAAAATAATATGCTTAACTATCTACCAATGCTTTACACCTAGTTTGTACATGAATCCAATCATCTTATAGACAATGAACTAAATGTCTTCTTGAGTGATGCATACATAAATAAGATATTAAATGACTTGTCAATGTAAACCAACATGAAATACATCTCCAACTTCATGAAAACTAAATCATAAACCTTTCTATATGGGAGATAATGGATTCATAGTATCCAATTCTAAAAGCTAGAATAAATTGTCAATATATTTTATTTGACATAAAACAATGGCTCCATCAAATTGCAAAATCTAAATGCCTAAACAATGAAGCAAATTAAAAATATGCAACATTTCAAAAGAGGCATGCAAACTAGACTTAAAATAAAAAATATACATCTCATTAGGAGCACAATGAAAGATGATCTACACATGATGAGAACGCATGATCTAAACACTTCACATATGACATTCTTTTAGCAGGAGTATTTTGAAATCCATGTCGTGCTAATAATTAAGCATGCATTTTCTTATTCTAAGCATATGTTACTTGATTTGATCCATACAATGCCTTCTTTAACCTACACATTTTGTTTTGATATGCTTTTTGGACAAAACCATGGCACTAGAAGACATACAATGTTCTTTGAAAGACATACAATGTTCTTTGAAAGTCCCAATTTAAAAATGAAATTTTGATGTCCAAATGATGTACATTTGAAGCAATATAAGCTGGAAGTGCACAAACGCTATGAATAGTTGTCATATAACATGTTTGAGAAAAGGTATCATTAAAACTAATACCTTGATCTTGAGCATAACTATTAGCTATAATCCTAATCTTATAAGAATCATTAATTTCATAAGCTTTGTGTTTCATCTAGTAGATACATTAAGTTTCAATGGCCTTCTTTCATAGGGGCAAGTCACATAAAGGAAAACTACCATTGTTCACAATAACATGAATTTTTGATAACACCATAGACATTCAATTTCTTTAGTTTCTATGCTTCATCAGAGGAAATAGTCTTATTGCCTTGAAAAAAGCTTGGAACAACCATTACATAGCAGTCTGATGCTAAAGAATCATATTGCAAGCACGACTAAGTAGAATAAGGCAAAGCTGCATCTAAATGAATACCCTTCAAAGTCTAGTAGATACATTAATACCTTCAAAGTCTCCCTAATATGATATGAAAGTAGATATTGAATAATAGCTTGCATAAAAATACATCTCAACTAACCAAATTACATTTAGTGCATGGGCGATACAAAATATAGCCACTACCCTTAAAAATTATACCTCACCAAAATATGTTTCATAGTCCTACAATCCAAGTTCCCATGTTGTTGCTTAGGCATTAATGCACATGCAAAGCAACCAAAAACATGTGGATGAACAACAAATGGCTTGTCGCCATGTCGAGCTTCATAACGTGTAATAGACTATAATTCCTTAGTAGGACACCTATTAAGTACATATGCAACACACCATGACCTCAAGCAAGAAGCTATGAAGTTTGCCTAATTTTTGACCACTCATCTTGCACTTTCTATGAGAAAACTATATGTATATACACACAATATATATATATATATATATATATATATATATATATATATATATATATATATATATATATATATATATATATATATATATATATATATATATTGTGTGTGTGTGAGAATTCCGTACTCGGGGTAAGCTGAACTGGTGCTCTCTCTCTTTTACAGAGAGACGTCCCACACACTTTCAAGGTCGATAAGGAAAATATGAAGTCATTTGTTGATTGATTGTTATAGCAAATCATTTTGAATATTTTGAATTATAAAATCAATATATCGAGAAAAGAAACCCCCCCCCCCCCCCCCCCCCCCCCCCCCCCTTTTTTTTTTTACTGTATCAGATTGTTTTCCCGTGCTCCAACTGTCAAATCACTGCTTGACCTTTGCGATGGTTAGAAAGCATTTCCATTGTGTTGGATCCTTCTAAAGCGATTCAATTTCAAGGTAAAGTGCACAATTGAGAAAGGAACTTCAGTAGGTTGACCTTTCCATGCATTCGAGTTTCCCCCTTTGAGGGCTCCTCCTCTAGCTTTTGACCTTCGGAATGTGATGGGGATGTGTGGGTAGCTGTGTGAAAATGTA